>JAAAKG020120236.1:0-15097 GCA_010014905.2 Druon quercuslanigerum
AATAATTTGACGGGATTCCAAAAAGATATGAAATATTTTAGGATATTTTTAAAACTTCTAAGGAATTTTAAACACTTCTTGAAATATTTCAGGATATTTTAAAAGATTCCAAGGAATTCTCAACAGTTTTTAATAATTTTAAGTATTTACAAAGGACTTCAAGGATTTTGTTAATTTTTTTTCATTCTAAGGACTCAAAGGTCAAGGAAGAATGAAAAATTCGGCAGGGAAAAGTCACGGAATTTAGAAAATATGAAATTGACTTTATTTCTATAATTTAAACAGCAAATATTATATATAGAAAAACTTTGAACCTTTTTAGAACAGTAATAATTTTGATATAATTAATGAGAAGGAAAATGTTTCTTATCTCCTTCTTTCCATTTTGCATACAAACTTGCCAATAACAAACAACAAAGTTGCCGCGACAAAAATAAAGTCAGTGACGTTTGTAGCGAGATTATAAATAAATTATTATCTTTATTTTCAACTTGAAAATAATCTTAGAAAACTATAAGAAAAACAAAATAGAAAAATTTTAAAGTAGTAAATCATAATCACCAAAAACGGTTGTGATTACTCTCAATAAAAGGTTTGAAATAACGAAGAAAGAAAGAAGCAAAACGGACGTATCATCACTGATGTATCAAAATAATCGGACAAAAAACGTCAACATCACGGCAAGCCCATATCCTGTCATTTAAAATCATTACTAATGAATGAAAAGCACAAAAAGCTAGGAATTCAACCCACCAAAACTTGTAGATATATTTTTTTTAAAGGAGAAAGTTCTTAATGGAAAAATGGGGGAAAATTGAGATAAATGGAGTAAATCTTACTTGATCATCACTGACATCCCGTGAAGGTTCGGATGCATCGGCCACAGTTCTTTTTCGAATCGAAGACATTCTGGTTGATTCTGTGATTCACTATTTCTTTGAGAACAAAAATTAATATCCGAAGAAGCACTGCGACCACTGATCTTTTAGACTTTACTAAATATTTACATGTTTAAATAATTAATTGAACAAAGCGGACGTGATGCACAAATATCAGAGTTACTTGTTAACACTAGGTTAATGCATTTGGCGCAGGTCCATAATGAACAGTCGACTTTGGTCGGAAGAACCCGGCAAACTTCGGAAAATCGATGATTATATTTTCGCAGGAAACCAGAGAAATATTTGATTGGACCATCCACCAACGTCGCGAGTTCCAGAGAATTTGTCAACAAACAATCCAAAATAGATATAAGAAAAACAATGTGCACATTCTGTGCCAGAGTAAATGGGGTCAAACATTTTTTGTGAGGTTATGATTTTCCAGTTTTAGGAGCACTGGCCTCGTGGAAAGGGTTTGATCCCCTTTTTTATGTAAGGAAGCACGTGGTAATGTTTGTCCACTTTTTGTATGCTGCAAATAATATTCGTTTCCCAAAAATATAAATTTATAGAACAGTTTTATTGGCTTCAGTTTTCTATTGTAGGTTATGTTTATGAATTTGCAGGACCGAAATGAATTCTGGGTATGTTTTGAAATGTGCCATATTTATTTTATGAAATTCGGATGATTTCCGATCTTACACATCTTTATAATATATTAGGGAAGATCGGGTCTTATAAAAGTTTATTTTCAATTACAAAACTGTAGCTGTAATCTATACCGGGTAATATTTGTCCATCCTATTAATCAGTTGTGCATTTTATCGAGACGCACTTATTGATATCAATTAATACTATGTTAAATTTAGCTCTTGAAAATATTTACATTATTTTCATACATTCCTGTTTACGAAAGATGAATCAATTTTAATATTTTTTAAATGTTTTCTTATGATTAAAACTAATAATATGATAAACATTAAATTTAAAATGGAAAAAAAGTATTCTAAAGAAATTTTAGAATTGCCTGAAGATGTATAATTGACTGTGGAATTAAACAATCAAAATTCAAGTCTGTATCTATTTCTGAATTTTCTTAAATTCTTCGAAATATTTTAGGGTATTTTGCAACAGTTCAAGGGGCTTAAAAATATTTCAAAGGTACTTTTGAAAATTCCAAAGAATTTTCTAGAGCTTTAAAGAGGTTTACAAAAATTTTGAAATAACTCAGTGTATTTTTTATAGATTTCAGTAATTTTAAAATATTCTGAAATATTTTAGGATACATATTTTTAAAATTTAAAGTAATTTTCGAGAACTTTTAAAAGTTTAAAGGATTTGAAAAGACTACAAATACCTTAAGAGTACTTCTTAAGATTCCAATGAATTTTCAAGAACCTTTAAAAGTTTCAAGGGATCGGATTTTAAAGAATTTGTCAGGATGTCGGGAAATAAAAGATTTCGGAGAATTTCACGAGGTCTTATAATATTTTAATGGTTTTCAAAGAATTTATTTACAAGAATTGAGAAACTTCCTCCTTTTTTAAAGATTCGAAGCGATTTTCAAACCTTTTTGCATTTAATTTGGAATTTTTCTAAACTCATTTCAAAGTTACTAATTTCCGTGTATTTGTTTCAGGATTTTTTTTATTTACCTGGGATTTTGTAATGAATTTCTTTAAATTCTTCTCATTTCCCTTAAATTCCTCTAAATTAATTCCAATTTTTATTGAAATAAATGACTTTCTTTTTTACTTTTTGCATTTTTTCAATTCATTTGAATTTAACTTTAAATGTTTTGAAGTTTCATGAATTTATCCTAAATATCGTTAAAATTCACATGGAGTTCTTATAAATTTCGTTGAACTCTTTTGAATTTTTTCGGATTCATTAGATTGGTCACCTTTTTTTTAAGTAGCCCTACAAATATGAAGAGTCCGTTATAAAATTAAAAAAGTGCTTTCAAATGTATGTAATCAGAAAAATAATGAATACAAAACTTTAAGTACAATAATATACACATTATATTTGTAAATGTTACAAGTAGAAGTAAAAAATTTGATCAGGATTACTGTAGCACATGAAACTCCTTTCATGAAAGGATTGCGGAACAATTTTCATTTCCTTTAGAAATATTAAAATCCCGACAGTAACATAACCGAAACTCGTTAGTTTCAAATCGTAGAATTGGAAAAAATTCCTCCATTCCAAAATCGTAAAAGTAATTTTTTTCTGGAGACAATGGGATGATGTTCCGACGATTTCAACTTAGGAAAGACTTTGTACAGACACGCAACATGTTCTTCGTAAAATATATTCTAGAGATCAAGTGTATAAAAAAAACTTGAAAATCATAAATCTAAACAGTCGACACATACAATATTATATGGTAAAGTTTATAAATATTCATTTGCATTACGACGATTTACTCGTTCAGTCGAAAAGGGAACAAGATTTCGTTACATAGTCGTTGATTTAAAATTCCCAATGCATTTCCCAGATGCATTTGTCACTCACTTTTCACCTGAGATTAAGAGATGTAATTTACTACACTCGTAGTTGGATTTTATCTACATCTTATGTCGAAAGGGAAGCTAATTGTGCCTTTAAATTAAAGCCTTAATGTGATGATTGTGGCCATTCCTGTAACAAAAGGTTTTCATTCATTTAATAAATTTTAATCAGGAGTCGTAAGGGCGTACAATAAATTTTGCCCACGAAATTCCAGGACAACTCCCCCAAAAAACTAATTTTCCACTAAACTAAAATAGTTGAATTTTCAAACTAACATGATCAATACTTAACTGGATTAGTTGAATTTTCAACACCCAGACAAATTAATTTTTTTTACCAAAAAATACGATTTTCTGAAAGTAAATGAATATTTCTAACGAAATAATTGAATTTTCAGCTAAAATTTTCAACCAACAATGGAATAGTTAAATTTTCAGTTTCAAACATTATTCTCTGCCAAACTGATAAACTTTAAACTAGATTAGTTAAATTTTAGACAAGAAAGATGAATTTTCAACTAAAATTATCAATCATGAAGGGGAGCAGTTGAATTTTCAACTGTCCAAAAAAATAATTTTTATCCAAAAGACGATTTTCAACAAAATAAATGGATATTTTCAACGAAATAGTTAAATTTTCGACTATAAAAGACAAATTTTCAACCACATGGTTGAATTTCGAACTAAAAAAATTTTTTTTCAACTAAATATGGAATAGTTAAATTTTCAGTTGGACACATTAATTTTCCGCCAAACTGATAATTTTTCAACTGGAATTGTTTAGTTTTAAACCAAAAAATATGGATTTTGAAGTAAAATTATCAATATTTAACTAAAGTAGTTAAGTTTGCAACACCCAAAAAAATTAGTATTTTTTTTACCAAAAAGTACGATTTTCAGAAAGTAAATTAATATTTTCAACGAAATAGTTGAATGTTCAAGTAAAAAATACGAATTTTCAAATAAAATATATAAATTTTGAATTGGAGTAGTTAAATTAAGTTAAAGTCAAAAAAAAATTTTACCAAAAAAACGATTTTTAACCAAATAAATGAATATTTTGAACGAAAAAGTTTAATTTTTAACTAAAAAAAGATCAATGTTTAAACAAAAATTAAAAAGTTAAATTTTCATTTGGGAAAGTTAATTTTCTGTCAAACTGATGAATTTTAAACTGGAATAGATAAATTACAAAAAAAATTAATTAATTTTCAACAAAAAAGGTCAATCCTTAACTGGAGTAGTTGAATTTTCAACACCCAGAAAAATTTTTTTTTACCAAAAAATACGATTTTCTGAAAGTAAATGAATATTTCTAACGAAATAATTGAATTTTCAACTAAAATTTTCAACCAACAATGGAATAGTTAAATTTTCAGTTTCAAACATTATTTTCAGCCAAACTGATAAACTTTCAACTGGATTAGTTAAATTTTAGACAAGAAAGATGAATTTGCAACTAAAATTATCAACCTTGAATTGCAGTAGTTGAATTTTCAACTGTCCAAAACAAAAATTTTTATCCAAAAGACGATTTTTAACAAAATAAATAAATATTTTCAACGAAATATTTGAATTTCGAAATAAAAAAAGATATGTTTTCAACTAAATATGAAATAGTTAAATGTACAGTTGGACAAATTAATTTTCCGCCAAACTGATAATTTTTCAACTGGAATTGTTTAGTTTTAAGCAAAAAATATGGATTTTAAACTAAAATGGTCAATATTTAAATAAATTAGTTGAGTTTGTAACACTCAAAGAAATTAATTTTTTTACCAAAAAAATACGATTTTCAGCAAAATAAATGAATATTTTCAATGAAATAGTTAAATTTGCAAGTAAAAAATACGAATTTTCAAATAAAATATATAAATATTTAATTGGAGTAGTTAAATTTTAGACAAAGAAGATGAATTTTCAACTAAAATGATAAATCTTGATCTAGAGTGGTTAAATTTTCAACTGCTCAAAAAAATACTTTTTTTACCAAAAAACGATTTTTAACCAAATAAATGAATATTTTTAATGAAATAGTTTAATTTTTAACTAAAAAAGACGAAATTTTAACCAAATAGTTGAATTTTTAACTTAAAAAGATCAATTTTCAAGTGGAAATAGTTGAATTTTAAACAAAAAAATAACTTTCCAATTAAAATGATCAATATTTAACTGGAGTAGTTAGATTTTCAACCCCTTAAAAGAAGACAAATTTTCAACCATATATTGCATTTTTAACAAAAAAATATCAGTTTTCAATAAAAATTGGAATAGTTCAATTTTAGGTTGAAAATATTAATTTTCCACACAAACTGATAGATTTCCAATCAAAAATGGAATCGTTGAATTTTCAGTTAACTAAAATTCTGAATCTTTAGCAAAAATAGTTGAATTATTAGCGTAGAAGATTAATTTCTACCAAATTACAGTTTTCAGCAAAATACATGAATTTTTAAATAAAAAAAATTAATTGTCAACCAAAAATTGAATAGTTAAGTTATCATGTGAGAAGCTATAAGGTGATAAATTTTCAACTAAAATAATGGAATATTCAATTAGAATTACATTTTCAATAAAAAGAATAATTTTCAACCAAAAGAATATTACTATTTTTTAAAATAATTAGTTTTTAAAACAAGGGTACGAATATTTAATTAAACAAAATATCTTCAACTAGAATAATTCAACTTTGGTCAAAGAAAAATATTTTTAAACCAGGGAAAATTAATTTCTACAAAGAAATACGATTTTTGATGTAAAAATGATAAATTTTTAATCAAAAAATGAATAATTGAAGTTTCAGTTAAAAAATTATTGATAAACCAAAGAGATGAACTTTTAACAGAAATCCTTTCGACTGAAAAGTTTACTGTTACATTTTTGTTAAGAATTTATTTTTTTGGTTCAACATTTAATTATTTTATCAAAAATTCAACAATTTTGCTAAAAAATTAATCTTTTTTACTTAAAAATGAATGTTTTTGTTGAAAATCCACATTTTTGGCTCAAAAATTTACGTCTTAGGCGGAAACCTGATGTCTTTTGTTGAAAAATCGTCATTTTTCGTAGAAAATGTATATTTTTTTAATGCAACGGTTTTGTTGCAAATTAATATTTTTTATTATAGGAATGCAGTCCTTAGCTGGCAGCTTAACTCTTTTCTTACAAATGAATGTTTTCAATTACTGATTCATAATTTTAGTTGAAAGTTGAACTAATTTGTTTAAAAAATTCATTTCTTTTATAAAATAAATTTAAAAATTGTGTTTTTTACAAAATCAGTTACTTTAATTTAAAAGCAATTTTTTTAAATTATTATTATTTATTACACCATTACGCCGTTTCCCTAAACTTCAACTATTCCATTTTTCGTTAAAAATTGAACTTTTTTGGTTAAAAAATTCAACTATTTGGTTCAAAATTTATTTAATTTTGTAAAATCGTCTTTTTTTATAGAAAATAAATCTTCTTAGTTGAAAGGTCCATTCAGTCCTTTAGGACTGAACATTCTTTTTTTTAAGTCATCTTTTTTTGTAAAAAATATGTCTTAAAATATAGTTTTTTAGTTTTAAAATTCAACTATCCCTGAAAATGTATAGAATGTTGTTTTTGTCTCAAATATATTTGTATATAATAGGTAAATAAACTTTCAGAAAGCTAAATTAAAACTATGAATGTTACAATAGTAACAGTTCAATAATTATTATTCATTTAGAAAAAAATCTAAAAGTTTAAAGGTAATCATAAGTATTTAACAGATTCAAAAATAATTTAAAACTTGAAAGATTTAAAAAAATTTAAACATACAGATTTTTGAAATAAAATTTTGAAACTTTTGAAGGGGTTTGAAAGATTTTAGGATGATAATAAATGTTCTAAAGATTCCTAGGAAAATTTTAAGTTATTTTTTATTTAAAATAATAATTTTTATAGGATATTCAAGAAGATTAAAAACAAATATTGATGTATAAATAACAACTGAACAATTATTAATTTGTAAAGTTTTAAACTAATTTAAATTCTGATTTAAAAAGGGTTTAGTTAATAAAATTGTAATCTTAACTTCAATTTTTAATATTTCTAACGTAAGATTGCTTAAAATAATATAATTTTGGAAATTTACAAAATTATTGATCATTATTCAATTTAGAATGTTAAAAATGTGTTAAAAATGTTTTTAAAAAACTGGTAATTTATTTCCTCGATTATATTTGTACTAAAAAAAATTGTCAAGAATAATGAAATCAAAATCTGTCTACCGATGCAAATACATTTAAAAAATCTAAATATCCATATTTTTTTAACTCTACCGTATATCTATTTTTCAATCTTTGATCTTCTTGAATTTTTTTCAATGTATTTTTCTTTGTCGAAAGTCCAGAGGGGGTCAATCAATTTTTAAAAGCTACCTAAAAAAATGTTTAGCAAAAAAATTCGAACGATTCAAAAGTTTACAATTTAAGTAGTAGTACACGTTTACAATAAAGAATTAAGATTCTTCTTAAGTTTAGGTTTAATTGTGTTTAAAGATTTTAAAATTAATTTTTAAACATACAAACCTAGAACAAATGCAAATATCAGTTTGAAATTTACAGCGAGGTGTAGGCACTCTGGTATATTCGGATTTCCTTCGCCTTCAGTTGGAAGAAATAAACCAGCTATACAAATTAGTCCTGCTATTAGTGCCACGTAATTTGTTCCTTCTAAAAGCAATAAAATTTCAATTATAAAACAAAATTTTTTAAGCAAATTCCAGGTTAGATATTGGGTAACCTTAACAATTTATTTAAGATTTGATTCCAAATTATTATTTTGATTTGTGGTGTGTTACTTACTATCGACATTTCTATTTTGTGCGATTAGTGCATAAGATGGTTGTGTATGCTTAATTTCACTCCTAGGAAATTGCTGAAAAGCGTCGATTTCGGGAGTTTCCCTTCCGACATTTTCTTTGGTACTGAGCAATGTTGCTGTGATAATTTGTCTACCGCTGAACTAAAACACAAAAATTAATCCTATCGGATAAGATTGGTTGCATACTGCGTGAATATGACTTTAACTGGTTCATTTCAGTTTATACTTTGGAAATTTCTGAAATTTTGTAAACCGTAATTTCAAAATAAGGAATTTTAATTCTAAAAATGTATTTCTGAAAGGAAACATTTAAATTGCAAATGATTCGTTATCAATAAAGGCAACATTTCTTTTATTAAATTTTTTACCAAATGTTTAAAAAATGACAGAAGAATTCTATTCACTGTTTCTAAACATTATTATTGATAAAAGAGAACATTTTAATTGTAAATGTTTTTTAATATTGGAAAATAATTATGTGCTTAACATTTTTCCACTAATGAAATTCTGGACAAAAACTTATATGATCTAATTGTTATTTTGGTTTTGAGTTTCAGGAATATTTTTTTTTTAATTTTTGCATGATTTAAAATTATTTTAGAAAAACTTACAATTATTTCTAAGGATATTTAAAAGTTTTAGAATTTTAAAGAAGATTCTAAACTAACTAAACATTTGAAAACATTTCAAATTTATTAAAAATAATATGTAGATTTTCTAAGCTTTGAAACCAAGTTTTGAATCTTTTCAAGGATCTTAAAATGTTTTACTTTTTTGTTACACTTCCAGCGAAAATTTATTTATTATTTTGAACAAATAATGTCAAGAAAATATTTGTTAAAAATTCAAATGACGTTTTAAAATATTAGAATAATTTTAAGAGACATTTACATTTATTAGAAAGTTTATCAAGATAATTTTAAACTTAAAAAGAATTTCACACATTTTTTTAAAGTTGTAAAGTTTTCAAGATTTAAAAAATAAATTAAGAAGCTTTTTAAGAATTTAAAAATGTTGCAAGAGAATAAAGCATTTTTTTAATTTTGTAGAACTTTTTCAAATATTTAAAAAAATTCGTATAATTTTAAAGAATATTAAGAAGCTTTTTAAACGTTTGAAACATAAATTAAAGTTCGAACAGATGAAAAAAAGAAAACTAAAATAAAACGTGGCTTTTTAAAGATTTCAAAATAAACTTTGGAGGTTTTTTAAAAATGTTTAGAGATTTCAGGATTGAACAGTTAATTTCAAGCGAATATTTAAAAAGATTTTAAAACATAATATAACATTTCCAAAATTTTCAATTAACGAAAAGATATTTATAATTTTTTAAATAGATTTAAAAGACTTTACCGCTTTAAAAGATTTTCAAAAAATTGAGAAAGATATGTTTTAAACTGACTCACATTTTTTTCTAACATTTGTTTCTAACTCTGGTAAAATAAACCAATTTTCTTTTGCATTGTCTAGATTCTCTTTGAACCCGTCTGAAATATCCCAAAATCTTTTTGAATTTTATCGAGAAACTTAGGAAAATTATATTCCTATGTACCAATTTTCTTTATACTCCTGGGGAAAATTTAAATGATTTTATATTTAAATAATTAATTTTAAGAGAAAATTGGAAAATATTTGGAAACAATTCGGGTTATTTTCTTAATTTCGAAACATAATGACGAAGATTTTAAGGCAAAATTTTTTTATTTTGCAAGAAAATTATATTAATAATCGAGTAAGTTTAAGAAATATTAGAAGTTTTAAAAAGATGTTTTAACTTTCTAAACAAAATATAGATTTTTACAAGTTTTCTAGAAAAAATGAGAAGCTAATTAAGAATTTTAAAAAGGTTCAAGAGAATAAAGAAATGTTCTTAAGATTCATGGGAAATTTTTTAAAATGATTTTTAATTTTGTTAATTTGAATTCTAAAAGAAAATTGAAAAAGATTTAAAATTAATTCCTAATATTTAAAAAAAGAATGCAAACGATTTTTAGAGAAAATTCGTTTAAGTTTCAGAGATATTTATTAGCTTTGAAACAAAGAAAAAATAATGTAAACGCGTGAAGATTTAAAAAAGGTTTCAAGAAAATGAAATTTTTTTTTGGATTCCTAAGCCAAATTAAAATGATTTTTTATTTTCAAAAATTAATTTTAAGGGAATAACTTTTTTTAAATCCAAAATTTTCAACCATTTTAAAACCATTTACTTAATTTTGCAGAGTTTATAAAAAATTAGGAAAACAACAAATAATGTAAGAAGATTTTTTAAAGTTTTAGAAGTTCTAAAAAGATAAGAAATTTTGTTTGCTTAAGATTCATTGAAAAATTTGTATGATTTTTTATTTTGAAAAAGGTATTTTAAGAGAAAAAGTGTAGAAGATTTTAAAGCAAAATCTTTCAGCTTTGCAAGATTGAAAAATTAAAAAAAAACGAGTTGACTAAAGAGTTTCTAAAAGAATAAAAAAGTTTTCTTAAAATTCATGGGAAAATCTTCAATACTGTTTTGTTTTGAAAAATTTAATTTTAAAAGCAATTTAAAAACGTGAAAATATTTGTAAAATTTTGAAACATTTTAAGGCAATTTGTTTAATTTTGAATGATTTTTTAAAGTACCTGATATTTTTTGAACTGACTCGAATTTTTCGTAATATATTTTGTAAAATGTCAAAAGTGTTCTTAAAAATTGTGTAGATTCTTTTTTTGTGAAATATTTGAGAAAATTCAACAATCGTAGGAAAATTATATTCGCACAACTTTAAGAACAAACTAATTTTTATTTCCATGTCCATAGATCACAGAATCTGATATTGGCTCGAGTTTGAGTGTTAAAAAGCTTCGGAAAAATAGTTATTCAAAATTTGTATTTTGTATCAAAAGTTATTTTTCCCTTCAAATCGAAAAATTGAATGTGCGTACGATAGATGATGATATTAATTGTTAAATAATTGATTTGAAATTACTAATAAATAGTCTCAAAATTTATAAATAGAAAGTACCTGTTTCGTTGGAAACGATTCTACATCTATGCTGAATCTGTCTACAACATTTACATTGGACGGAACAGCAGCTATATGTCGAATAACGATATCGACACAGCATTTTGATTTTATGGTTCCTTCTGAATCCACGACAGTGTATTTGTCTCGACGTGCAGATTTTTCAAGGCATACTGAAAAGAAATAATTTGATATTTAAAAATAAAAAAAAAGGTTTTTTCGACGCTTCAATGCAGTTGAGGCAAATGCCAATTTCAATTGTTAAATAATATCAGGGATAATAGTTTACTTTCATTACCTAAACCCTCCCCCTTAAATTTGAAAAATTCCCTAAAACACTTAAAATTGAGCATCTTGACCTCACTCCATTTTGATAAAATTTCAATTTATTTTTTAAGAATTATAAACAGAAATTGAAGACATTAGAAAACAAGATGTTTCGGAAGAGATCCTATTTTATGGTGCCAACTTCAAATATTTCCTGAACGATTCATTTGATAGTTTTGTTGATTTAAAGGACATGAATGCATTTCTTTTAAAAAAAATTAATTTCTTCCAAAAAAACGAATTTTGAACCAAAATACATCAATTCTAAACACAGGAAATTTTTTTGCACAAAATAGTCACATATTTAACAAAGCTGTTAAATTTTCAAATATAAAAGAACAATTGTCAACCAACAAAATTTTTTTCCATAAACAAAAATACAAAAACAACTACAACAACTACAAAATATTAATTTTCGACGAAGAATGAAATAGTTAAATTTTTAGTCTTTATTTTTCAACAGAAAAAATTGCTACCAAAGAAATGCATTTGCAACTAAATTGTTGTTTTCAACACACAGTTGAATTTGTAACGAAATAGTTTTAAACAATTAGATGAAATTTTAACTTAAATAATGTATCTGCGAACAAAATTATTAATTTTTAATAAAGCTAATTATTCTTCAACCAAGAAGATTAAATCTATATAAAAAGGATCAATTTTTAACAAAATATATGATTTTCCAACTAAACTTTTGAATTTTTAAAGTAATTTTCAATCTAATAGGTAAATTTGTAACCAAAGAAATGAAATTTCAAATAAAATAATACATTAGTCACCAAGAAGATTAATATTGTACCACAAATGACGAATTTTCAATAAAATATAGGAATTTTTAACAAAAAAGATGTTCAACCAAAGAAATGAATATAGAAATGAAACATTTTCAATCAAAACGACTAATTTTCAACAAAAAATTATTTCTCAACGGTGATTACCTTAATTTTAAATTAGATAAATATTCAACCCTGAAGATTGCAATTTTATACAAAAGATTAATTTTTAACAGAAATAATGCATTTTTAACAAAAATTTTGAATTTTGAAGAAAGTTTCAAGTTAATTTTTCAAGCAAAGAAATGAATTATCAAAGAAATGAATTATCAATCAAATAGATACATAAGGCACCAAGGAGAGTTTTTAGTTAACTTTTCAACTGAAAAATATAAATTTTCAACTAAACGTAGAATAATTAGATTTTATTTTTTTTACATGAATTACAAAAGAATAATTTTCAAACAAAATAGTTCAATTTTAAATTAAACAAAAAGGGATTTCAACTAACATGATAAAATTGATAAATTATCAACCAGCTAGTTAAATTTTCAACACAAAAGATTAATTTTTTTTATTAAAAAAGACCAATTTTGATCTAACTTTTAACCAAAAAAGATGATTTACCACCGTCAAATGTTTAGTTGATATTTTAATCCAAAAGTATTTAAATTTTGAGCCAAAAACAGTTAAATTTAATCAAAAAGATGAATTCTCAAGGAAAAGTGTGATAGTTGATATTTCAACCAGGAAACCTTTTTCAAACAAATGAGAAAAAAAGTTCAAAGAAATTGTTGAATTTTCAAAACAAAAAGGCAAATCATTTATAAAACCTTTGAATTTTCGACAAAACTGTTAATTTTTAGGCCCAAAAAACCAAATTTGAAATTTTCTAACTAAAAAGGCGACTCATCTAGAAAACAGTTGAATTTTCAACCCAAAATATGAATTTTTAACAAAACAGTTGAATTTTCAACCAGGAAACATTTTTCTACTGGCAGAAAAGAAAGTACAAATAAACTTTTCAAGTTTTAAACTAAAATGGCGAATCATCTAGAAAATAATGGAATATTAACCCGAAAATATGAATTAAAAAAAAAAACAAAAAACATTTGAACTTTCGACAAACCAGTTAATTTTTTAGGCCAAAAAGACGATTTTTCAATAAAAACGTTTAATTTTCAAGCAGAACAAATTTTTATGTCATGAGACAAAAAAATTTTTTTAATAAAGTTTTAAAATTTAAACTAAAAAGGCGAATCATCTAGAAAACCTTTACATTTTTAATTCAAAAATATTAAGTTTCAACAAAACAGTTAAATTTTCAACCAGGAAACATTTTTCTGTCGTTCTGCCGAGAGAAAAATTCCAAATATTTGAATTTTTAAACTAAAAAGGCGCATCGTCTAAAAAAAATTTTCAACCCGAATTTAACTGTTCAACTGTTTTCTCGAAAATCCATCTTCTTTTCTAGATGATTCGTCTTTTTAATTTAAAAATTCAAAAATTGGTGTGGACTTTTTTTCTATCTCGAGAAAAAAAAGTTCAAACAAGTATTTTAATTTTTTAACCAACAAGGCGCATTATCTAAAAAAAACAACAAAATATCAATTTAGAAAAAAGTTGAGTTTTCAACCAGGAACATTTTTCTGTCAAGAGAAAAAAAGTTGAAACAAATTTTTGAATTTTTAAACTACACAAGCGTATCGTCTAAAAAAAATGATCAACCCGAATTCAACTGTTCAAATGTTTTTTTGAAAATTAATCTGTTTTCTAGATGATACGCTTTTTTAGTTTAAAAATTCAAAAATTTGTTTGGACTTTTTTTCTCTCTAAAGAAAAATGTTTCCTGCTAGAAAATCCGATTGTTAAGTTGAAAATTCATTACAACTTAACAGTTGAATTTTCAACCAGGAAACATTTGTCTGTCGAGAAAAAAAAAGTTCAAACAAGTATTTTAATTTTTTTAACTGACAAAGCGCATCATCGAAAAAAACCCGAAACATGAATTTTGAAAACAGCTGAATTTTTAACCAGGAACGATTTTCTGTCAAGAGAAAAAAAAGTTGAAACAAATTTTTGAATTTTTAAACTAAAAAGGCGCATCGTCTAAAAAAAATTTTCAACCTGAATTCAACTGTTTTCTCGAAAATTCACCTGTTTTCTAGATGATTCGACTTTTTTTCTCTCGAGAGAAAAGAAAGTTCAAAAAAGTATTTTAATTTCTTAACTAACAAGGCGCATTATCTAAAAAAAATTTGAAATCTGAATTTTGAAAACAGTTGAATTTTCAATCAGGAACATTTTTCTGTCAAGAGAAAAAAAAGTTGAAACAAATTTTTGAATTTTTAAACTAAAAAGGCGGATCATATCGAAAATAGTTAAATTTTCAACCAGGAAATATCTTTATGTCGATAAAAAAGTTCAAACAAATTTTTGAATTTTTAAACTAAAAAGGCGAATCATATATAAAACAGTTTAATTTTTAATCCAAAAATACGAAATTTCAACAAAACAGTTACATTGTCAACCAGAAAACATTTTTCTGTCGTTCTGTCGAGAGAGAAAAAAAAGTTCAAACAAATATTTGAATTTTTAAACTAAAAAGGCGCATCGTCTAAAAAAATTTTTAACCCGAATTCAAATGTTCAACTGTTTTCTTGAAAATTCATCTGATTTCTAGATAATTCGCTGTTTTTGTTTTAAAATTCAAAAATTTCTTTGGACTTTTTTTCTCTCGAGAAAAGAAAGTT
>JAAAKG020120247.1:0-15097 GCA_010014905.2 Druon quercuslanigerum
AATCTTTGAAGTCTGGTGTACTGTGCCATTTTTGAAATTCTTGTATTCTTTTCATATTTCTATAAAATTTTGATCGTTTACTTTTCTGAGAATCATTAAAATGTTTTGAAATCCTTGTATTTTAAATCTTTACGAAATTTTTATGAAATCTTTAAAATGTTTGTGAAATCTTTTGTATTAATTTAACATCATACAAATATTTAAAATCTTTTTAAATTGTGGTAAATCTTGGAAATGTTCTGAAATCTTAGAAATCTCGTTTTAAAATCTTTAAAATCCTTTAAATTTTCTGAATGTTTTAAATTTTTTGGGAAATGTTTGATATCTATGCAAAATCTTTAAAACCTTTTTGAAATCTTTTGCAAAGTTGAAAACAAATTGAAATCGTTTAAAATTATTCAAATGTTTTCAAATCTTTACGAAATTTTTATGAAATCTTTAAAAAATATTTGAAAAAGTTTTTGTATTCATTTGACGTCATAAAAATATTTGAAATCTTTTCAAATTTTGGTAAACCTTTGAAATCCTTTAAATCTTTGGAATCTTTGAAACCTTCTAAAAAAATTAAAATCCTTTAAAATTTTTTGAAATCTTAATGAAATTTTTCTAAAATCTTTATAGAATTTTGATAAAATAATTAACAAGTTTGTTAAAATCTTGGAAATACTTGAAACCTGTGTGAAATGTTTTAAAAAAATTTGAAATCGTTTAAAATTATTCAAATGTTTTCAAATCTTTACGAAGTTTTTATGAAATCTTCCAAAAATATTTGAAAAAGCTTTTGTATTCATTTGACGTCATAAAAATATTTGAAATCTTTTCAAATTTTGGTAAATCTTTAAAATCCTTTAAATCTTTGGAATCTTTGAAACCTTCTAAAAAAATTAAAATCCTTTAAAATGTTTTGAATCTTAATGAAATTTTTCTCAAATCTTTATAGAATTTTGATAAAATAATTTTAAAATTTGTTAAAATCTTGGAAATACTTGAAACCTGTGTGAAATGTTAAAAAAAAAATTTGAAATCTTTATGAAATCTTTGAAATATTTGAGAAATATGTGTTTAATTTTTTTAATCTTATGAATTATTTGAAATATTTTTGAAATCTTTTGTAATAATTTTAAATCTTGAAAATCCGTAAACTCTTTTTCAAATTTTCAAAATCCTTTTAAAAATTATAAAAGCTTTGAAATATTTTTAAATCTTTAGAATAATTTTGTAACATTTTGAAATCTGGTGTATACTCTAAAACTGAGTGGTCAACTCTCTTTAATCACTGTAATGAACAAAAGATAAACTATATATTTATAAATAAAAAACTTGTCGATCGCAATATTTCTTCTAAACGAGATTTTTCTCCCATAATAGAATAAACTATTTAAATTATTCTTTACATTTCAATAAAATAACTGTTTTAAGAAGCAAAACAAAAATTGAAATTCAAGGTTCGCGTGAAAAATTGAAAGAGATTTCCAGTTTTTCAAGGTCGCTGGACACTGGTAAATTAGAATTTTGAATATTAAACTTACTGCAAACAGGGTTCGACGACTTCTTTTGTGCTGTATGCCGGTATCATGGGATTCATGGTGGACTGTGGGTTTTGCGAGGTACTCGGTCTTGGCACGTTTGTCTAAAATTAACATATTTAGTCCATCAGTAATTTATTTTAAATACTGATTAGATCAAACTTCCTAGTCACAAATGCCGAACTTCGGATAACAATTTTAGCTAATAGTAATATTAAAACTCATATTTTTTGTGAAACGTAAACATTTATTTTAAATCATGACGTTCATTTAACGTTTAAAACAAAAGAGCAAAAACTGACGAAATTAATGAAGATTCAAATAAAAGTAGAAATCTTTAACTGCAATAGTGGACTTCTAAATCAAAACGATGCATTTTCAACTCAAGTGATGAATATTTAACTAAAATAAAATATGTCAACACAAAAAATACATAAATTTCAACGAAATAGCTGAATGTTCAATCAAAGGAAAGTAAAAAAATCCATTTCCATCTTAACTGGTGAATTTTCAACTAAAATTATAAACCCTCAGCATGAATCTTCAACTGAAATATTTAAACTTTCAACAACAGAAAATGTCACTAAAAAGAACAATTCTCAACCAAAACTTTAATAATTAAGTTTTAAGTGAAGAAAATCAATGTTGAACCAAAGAAGACGACTTTTTAACTAAAAAAGATCACTTTTCAAACAAAAATTGAACAATTAAATTTTCGGTCAAAAAATGAATATTCAACAAAAAAAATGAATCTTTCACTAAAATTATGAAATATTAAACTGGAATAGTAATTTCATTTTCAGTTTAAGAAAAAAATTATTTTCAACCCAAAAAGAAAAAAAAACTTCAATAAAATAATTAAATTTTTGGTAAAAAAATTTCTTTTCATCCAAAGAGGAAACAAGTTTTCAAACAAACCGCTTATTTTTTAACCAAAGAAATGAATTCTTAATTAAAATGATGAATCTTCAATAAAAAAAATAATTTTTACCTAAAATAATGAATATTTAACTGGATTTAACGTGAATTTATACCGCAACAAATTAATGCTCAATTAGGAAAAATAAATTAAAATCCAAATTGTTAAATTTTGAACTAGAAAAAGTTCAATTTCAACTCAAAGCGAAAAGGTTAAATTTTGATAATATAGTTAAAAAAGTGTATTTCCATTCAAAAAGATGAATTTTGAACTGGAATAGTTGATTTTTTAACAAACATAGAACAATAATTAAATTTTTCACAAGATAGTAGTATATATGTATGGATTTTAAACTAAAAAAATATTCCGTTTTCAGTTCAAAAAATTAATGCTCAACTAAAAACATAACTTTCAAACTAAAATGCTTAAATATTCAACTGAAATTGTTAAATTTTTAGTTCAGAAAATTAATCGTCAACCAAAATAAAAGCTTTTGTTAACAAAACAATTCAAGTGTAAGCTGAAACAGTTGAATTTTCAGTAAATAAAAATAAAATAATTTAAAAAAAAAAACGAACTTTAAAAAAAATAGTTAAATTTTCTATTAAAAAGAGAACTCTCAATTAAAATCACGAATCTTCAACAATAAAATTAATTTTTAATAAAACAGTTAAAATTTCAAACGAATGCAAATTTCAAACAGCTGATATTACAAACAAAAAAGATTTTAATTTAAAATTAGTCAATGAAGAGAGAAAAGAATGTCTACGAAAATGTTTAATTTTCCAGCAAAAAGATGAATTTTCTACCGAGAACATTAATTATCAACCAGAACGGACGAATTTTTAACAAAATAGTTAAATCCCGTAATAGAAATCTACTTTTAAGAATGAAAAATCATTGTTATTTAATTTCATATTTAAACTTTAAAAAAATTGTTGACACGCCCTCGAAAAAATTTCCTGACTTAAAACAATTCCCCTGACATTTCCAAGTTGTCGAAGATATATAAAAATTTCCTGACAACTCCAGATTTTTTAGGCGAGTAAACATCCTGCAAAATATTCCTTCATTTTTCTGAACTGATCTTCGAAAAGTAATTTCAAAGTGAACATTATCACAGAAAATCTCTCAATTGACTAAATAAAGAGTAATTCACCTGAAGGAATATAACCACAAAATAAAAACATCCCAAAGGCCTTATAAGAAACTTTAACCCAAACCTATTAATGTTGCAAAAAAAATTTCAATTTATTCAAATTCAAATAAATTAGAGCCCCTTAAACACGCTGTCCGAACTTCGCATTCTCACAATAAAAATCCATATTTTACTATATTTTCAATAGGAAAATTCAAAGAAGCTCCATATAAATAAATGTATCTATTAAAAATCAATTGACCGATAATTGTTTTTCCATGAAATAAAAATTTTGATGTGAAATTTAATAATAAATACGTCAAACATAACCTAAGAATAACATATGTCAGTCGTGCCCGACCGTTACTACTTGCCGAAATTGGTGGAGCCATCGAACCCTCTTCTCCGACATTTTTGATCGGGTTACTGAGTAACCTTTTCAATTCGTTATCACTCTGAAATGACATTTTTCGTTACTTTATACTCAATAAAATGATTAAATTCCTCGCAAAACTGAATCACATCCTGCACGTTGATCACGACATTTTCTTTAAGACCGCCATTTTGAAATTCGAGATCAGGTAAAGTTCTGACATCGACTGGCAAAATGTCTGCACACTGAGAGACTCAATTATATCTCAAACTCATTAAAAATCAAAAATATCGATTTTATTATTTAATTTAATATCTTTCGAGAAATAAAAAAAATAATATCGAAACACTCTTATAGCAAAAAGTTTCGTCACATCAAACTTTGGTGAAATTCATGTGGTGTTGTTTGACCCTCAGCGTGCAGACATCTTGGATATCTCCCATCTAACTGAATTCTGCCAAAATTCAAAATTAAAACATGGAAAATACATTTTTTCATACAAGTTATTAATAAAAGTTTATAGTTCAATTGTGAAATAGACTCAACGTGTGAGTTGTTTAGTTAATAAAATTGATTTTTTTTTAATAGGGTCAGTTTTTCTTGTATAGTTCTAAATTACACAAACATAACACAATTGTTTACTGAAAGAACGTTTTGATTTACATATTTTCAAATTTTTTTCTATTTTTTATAACAAAAAATAAAAACAAGAATAATTTCCAAATAAAAAAACAACTTTTCAGAGAAAAATCATATTTTCTTTGTTGAATTCTACTATATTTTCTTGGAAATTTTGTCTTTTATTTAATTTTGTTTTTGATAAAAACTTATCTTTTTTATTTAAAAAATTAACTGAAAATTCGTCTTTCTTGGTTAAATTCAAAAGCTTTACATTTTTTTAATTTTTGGTGTAAATATCAATTATTACATTTTACGTTTATTGAAGATTCATCGCTTTTATTTAAAATAAAATGTTTTGGTAAAAATTAGTTTTTTATTTAAAATTGATTAACTGAAAAATGAACTTGTCGATCTTTTGTTAAAAATTCGCCTCTTTTAGTTTGAAAATCAACAATTCAGATACAAATTAAAGTATTTTATTGAAAATTCATCCCGTTTGGTCGAAAATTGTTTTTGATGCTCAATAATTCATGTTTTTGATCGACAAATCATTTTTTGGTTGAAAATTTAACTACTTTGTTAAAAATTGTGTTTTTTATAGTTGCAAATTCAATGTGTGTTTGAAAATTGACCTTTTCTTAGAAAATTATTCTTCTTGTTTGCAAATTCATTTATTATGCTTAAAAATGCAATTCTTTTGTTAAAAATTAAACTACATTTTTAAGAATGTATCTCCTTTGTTAAAAATATTTATTTTTGATTACAAATTAATTTTTTCAGTTCTTCTTTCTTCTTCATTCATAATGTGTCCCCTGAGAGTTTACATGACTTCTATTCCTAACAATATTTCCGCGTACATATTAAACAAAAAAATCTTAACCTTAATATTTACAAGTATTTACAACTATGTGCATAAACACTTATATCTAGTTCCTTATCTCTATTTCCTGTGATAGCGCAATTTATGATTTTTTAGCATACGATTGAGCGAACGAGCGGTCGAAAGCGAGAGTGCAAGTGCAAGCGAGAGTGCGAGAGAGAGAAAGAGAAAGAGAGAGAGAGAGAGAGAGAGAATGAGAACGCTTCTAATCTAGGCGACTTCCGTTTCCTTATTCTTTCACTTTTTTTGTCCTCTAATTTGCCATTTTTTCACATTCATTCTTTCATTCACTCTCATTCGCTCCCCTAGCACCCTCCAACTCCTTCATCCAGTCTACTCCTAATCCATCCTCCCCTAGAATCTTAACCACATTCTCGCTTGTCAGCTTCCTTTATCTTCCATTCCTCTACTACATCCTTCCCATACGTGCTGCCATGTTTCCTCCTCCCATTCACATATTCTACACTTTCTGTTCTCTTCCTTTTCCCAATACATCCCCTCTGTTTCACCGTTTCCCAATCTACATCTTGCTATTTTGGTCCTACTTCTCTCTCCCCATCCCTTTTCTTAATACTTTGGTAAACTTTCCTTTTTTATTATCTTATACCATTTATGGTGTTTTGATTCCTCAATCATCTCCCATCTTTCTATTAATTGTCTTTCCCTGTCCTTTTAACCAATTCTTCATAGTTTACTTTAGTCCCGTCTTCTATGTCTCTAGTATTCAAGAACTCCCTCCTTTCTTCTTCCCGTCTCGTTAATTTATCGCCCTCCCTCTCCTCTCTTCTACCTCCATTGAACACTTTCTCGCCAACTTCATTCCCTTTCCCTCCCTGAGCTTTGTCTCAAAATTCCATGCTCTCTTTCCCGCTCTAATACTTAATTTATCCCTTTGCGCTTCTTCTCTCACCATACATCCTGGCGTCCTCCAATCTACCCCTAATGCCTATACAAGAATTAGTTATTATATTTACGTAAAATATTTCCTGTTCAATCTTTAAACCATACTTCATTACATTCATTATTCTAAAAAGAATAAACTAGTGGTAATTCGGTAAATGAGTACACAAATGTCATATTATTTGAAACCAGTAGTTTCCGCGCAATAATTCTGATTGGTTTCTATTTTTTACGGGCAGCCAATCAAATTGCAAAGGTTTGATGTGACACTGTGGCCATGACAACGCTTGTCAGTGTTATGTATGTTTGTTTATTTCATTAAAACCGTCTGCTATCACTGACAATTAGAAAAATGAGAGATAAAGTCGCATTGTTAGAAAAATAAGTGCTTTTTATTGTAAAACAAATAAAAATGACTTCCGTGGTTGGTGGCGGTGATAGTAATACAAATGTAATTATTTTTGATAGTTCCAAAAATGAAAGGAAATTGAATGAAGAATTCAAGGTCCTTCAGAGGAAACTGAAGACAAAATGGAAATTTTTCGAGTATGTAAATAAATAATTCATTCCAATTTTGTAATTTAATATTTTTTCATAACAAAGATGCTCTATAATAATTATGTAACAAAAATATAACAGTGTTCTATAAGATTTCGTTTTTTAAAATGATAATGCTACTCATTTGTATTTTTGGTTCGGAACTGAAAATCAAACTATTCCTTTTTTGGTTAAAAATGTATCTTTTTTAGTTAAAAATATAACTATTTGTTTAAAAATGTATGTGGTTTGTTAAAAATTCGTTTTTCTTAATAAAAATGTAATCTTCTTGGTTGAAAATTTTTCATTTTTTGTTAAAAATGTACTTGCATCTTTTTTGGTTAAAAAAGTTGATTATTTGACTAAAGTTTAACTAATTTGTAAACAAATTAAATTGTTATTAAGGATTTATAATTATAGTTAAAAATTCAAATATTTGCTTTTTAATTAACTTTTGTGTTACACATTCTACTGTGTTCTAGAAAATTGAAATATTGTGTTGAAAAATCATAATTCTGACTTTAAAATTAAATCATTTTTGTGGAAATTCATTTTATTTTAGTTAAAAATTATTTGTTTTAAATCTGAAAATGAAACTTTTGCATGTTTGGTTAAAACTTTGTAGTGTATATTCAATAAGTTGGGAATTCGTCTTTTTTATTCATCTTTTTAATTGAAAATTCGTTTTTTGTTTTGTTTATATTTATGTTTTCATCCGAGTGTTTATCTGAAAATTTAACTATTATATATTTAACTGAAACTTTATTCTGTATATTGTATAAATTAAAAAATTAAATATTGGATAGTTCTTGTTCAAAACTCACATTCCTTGGTTGAAAGTGAACCTTTTTGATGAAAATTAAACTGCCTTCTAACAAATTTATTTTTCTTTTGTCTTAAAAATTGAAATATTTGATAGAAAATGCAACTTCGTATGCTATTTTGTTGAAAACCTAATTATTTTTGGAAAATTGTAATTTTTGTGAAAATTCTAATTATTTTTGAAAAAGTTAACTAGTTTGTTAAAAAACGAGTTATTTTTTTGAAAACTTAACTATTTTGTTAGAGTCATCATTTTTGGTCAAAAATTCAACTATTTTGTAACAAATTTGTCTTTTTGGTTTGAAAATTTATCATTCTTAGTTGAAATGTAACTACTAATGGGTTAAATCTTTCAATTTTTTTGGAAAGCTTGTCTTTTTTACTGGAGATTTCATCTATTTAGTTGTTTATGGAACTGTTAGAATGAAATTTTTTGTTTAAATTCGTTTTTTTTAATGAAAATTCATCTCTTTGAGTAGAAAATAGTTTTTGGTTCAAAATTCAAATATTTTGTTAAAAATGCAATATATTTCAGCTTAAAATCTTAGAAATTAAAAATGTTTCGTATTCGTTCCTCGACTAATCCACTGGTTATATAGAACCATATGTAAATTTAAATAATTTGATTGTCATTTCTCTCTTTTTAATATTCTTTTTCATGAAATAAATTTAAAAGACGACAAAATATGGTTTATAAATTATTAATTGGAATATATTGATTTATTTAGGAACACCGAAGTTCTTTCACAAGAATCCTTAGTAAATGGAAAAGTTTTAGTCTTGCCAGGCCCTCGAAGTAAATTTACAGAGTTAGAAATGAATTCAATCAGAAGTTTTATCAATTCCGGTGGCAATGTTCTTGTAATGCTTGGAGAAGGCGGAGAAAAAAAATTCAACACAAACATAAATTTTCTCCTGGAAGAATTTGGGATAATGGTGAATAATGGTAAAAAAATTAATTTAAAAATTCTTAAATTATTCTTTACTAAAACTAGGTTTTAAATATATACTAGACAGATCATACTACATATTATAAATTACAAAAAAGAATCGTTGTACATATTTATAGTAAAAATTTATTTATTTTTTAGACACTGTTGTAAGAATGAATTACAGTCAGACTCTGCATCCAAAAGAATGTATAATTTCTCAGGGATTTTCGAATAAGTCCCTTTTTTTGAAAAATAGGGACGAGCAAATGTAAGATTTTTTATTAAGAAAAAAAAAGATTATTTTATTTTTTGTACTCTAAAATAATATTCAATGGCATTTTTCAGAGGATTAAAATTTCTTTATCCGTATGGAGCAACTTTGAACGTCGCTTCTCCATCTGGAGTAGCACTTTCGAGTGGATCGATTGCAATTCCTACAAATAGGCCAGTATGTGCTTATTATTCCTCAAAAACAAATTCTGGAAAATTGGTGGTTCTCGGATCCTCGAGAATGTTTACTGACGCTTATTTAGAAAAAGAAAAAAATGATTCCCTTCGGGAAATGATTTTTGAGTTTTTCGATTCAGAGGGCGTTTCCACGACTGAAATTCACCACGAAGATGTTGATGTGAGCTTAACTTTAAAAATCAAATAAAGGGATTAATTAATTTAAGTATTTTTTTAATGGTTACATTAAAAAATCTAAGTAAACTAATATTTGATTAAATAGATAATGTAAAGGAATGTGTATTATCATCAAAGATAGTTACAATCAATCGGTCAAGTTGAATCTTCAAATAACAGAAAATACTTTAACGTCATTTAAGACTCGAATATTTTTATTTTTTAGTACTGGGAATATAATTTCGTACCAGATATAACTCAGAGAGCAGATGAGCCAAAAGTTTGCACTCAAGATTTGGGAAATATTGACATGCCTCGTGAATATACAAAATTATTTAAAAAAAGTTTTTATTCTGTCAATTTGAATATGGTACCGGCTGCTATTAAAGCTTACGAAGTTCTGAATGTAATGCACGAGCCTTTGAGTTTGATTGCTCCAAATTTCGAAACTCCCCTGCCACCCACTCAAGCCTCGGTAAATATAATTAAATAATATAAATTACAAAAAATTGCATAAATTAAATAGAAAATTAATTCCATTTCAATTATATTCAGATGAAAGAAGGAATAGTATAAAATACAATTAAAAAATATTTATTTTAGGTTTTTCCACCCAGTTTCCAGGAACTTCCGCCTCCAGCTTTGGAACTTTTTGATTTGGATGAAGCTTTTAGCTCCGATTTTTTGAAACTCTCGCAACTGACCAATAAATATATGGCAACGAAGGATCCTTTTGATGAAAAGGAGCTCGATTACTATATTCGCGAATTCGGCGGAACTGTGCGAATTTTCAATTCGGAAAAAATGACTGCAAAGGAAGTTTTAAATCATGTTTTTCTCAAGTTGTGCAGCTACAAAACAATGCATAGTTAATTATAATTTTATTAAAAATGTACATAAATTTCTGATAAAGATATCTTTTAAAGGAAATTATTTTTAAGGCCGAGAGTTGTCCTGCTTTTTAGGACGAATAGAGAAAATCTTGCTAACTTGATTGGGGAATCTGGAAAAGGGATAAGCTAAAAAGATCAAATTTTGAAGTATCAGGAAAAACGAATTTTCAACAAAATTTTTCAAATTCTCAACTATAAAAATGAGTTTCCAGCTTAAAAAAATGTTCACCAAATAGTTCAATTTTCAACGAAAGAAATAAATTTTCGACAAAAAGATCCATTTTTAACCGAAATAGAAAAGTAAAATTTTCAGTTAAAAAAAAATTAATTTTCAACCAAACAAAATCGAATTTTCAAGAAAATAGGACATAAAAATCCAACCAAAGAAATGATTTTACAAAATTACGAATTACAATCGCAAATATTTCACTAAAAAAGACAAATTTGCAACAAAACATATGAATATTCAAAAAAATAGTTGAATCTTCAACTAAAAAGATAAATTTGTAACTAAAAACGAGATACTTATATTGTCAGTGTAGAAATAATTGCCAAAAAAACGAAGGTTTAATGTGGATTTTTAATCATGTAGTTTAATTTTCAATATAAAAAAAAATAATTTTGAACTGAATGAAAAAAATAGTTTCAATAAAAAAGTTCAATTTTTTACAAAAGAAATGAATTTTAAGACAAAAAACTTAAATTTTCAGAATAATGGAAGTTAGGCATTCATGAATTCAGTTAAAAAAGTAATTTTCATTAAAAAAAGAAAGTTTCAACAAAATCAGTAAATTTGCAAGCATTTTTAACTTTTGAAAAAAATGAGTTTCAAAAAAATAGTTGAATTTTTAACAAAAAAATATGATTTTCACCAAAATAGTTGAATTATAAAAAAAAAAACTTATTGAACCAAAAAGATGAGTTTTCAAACAAGAAAAATAATTTTTTACCAAAAGGATGAATTTTAAACTAAAAAAATGTTTACTGGCCATTTTAGTACATACTGAAGTTTCCAAATTAAAGTAAATTTAAACAAAATTCATCATGATAGTTCAATTTTCAAACAAAGGAATAAATTTTTAACTAAAAAAAAAAAATACATTTTCAAGCAAAAGAAAACGAATTTGAAAACATAGTTCAATTTTGAACCAAGGAAATTGTTTTGTTACCAAAAAGATTAATTTCAACATAAAGACGAATTTTCATCAAAATACAAGAATTTTCAACCAAATGGTTGATAGTTCCACAAAAAAAAAGAAAAATTATTGTTCAAAAATAGGATAGTTAAATTTTCAACAAGAAAAAAACTCATTCTTACCAAAATAGTTACCAATTTTCAACTGACTGAAGAGCTGAATCTTCAAAACAGTATGTCGACTGGCCCTCGGCGTAAAGACATCTTGCCAAATGACGTCACAACTTGAAATACCTAATTTCCGCCGCGCCGTCTGTCGATGCGCGAAAAAACTATTTTGATTTCTGCGCATTTTGCGAAAGCAAATAAGAGCCAGATTGTGCCCATTGTGCCAGATAAGAGCGAATGAGAGCGAGGTAACGAAACAATATTCGCGTCCTACGGACTTTATTTGTTCGCCAGGAAATCATTTTTCAGGACCAAAAATATTGCGATGTATAGCAACTTATAAACTACTTGTTAGCTATTACACTTTTGTGTAAAAACGGATAAAAGATGTCCCTTTTCTTCGTAAATGCGTGAGTATAATGCCTTATTATTTTGGTAGGTTATGTTTATTACTTTTGTTTTGATTATTTTATTATCAATTTGTTACATTCACTGCTTTAAAAAAACTTAATTTATTATAAAACCAAACCTTGTTTCATATTGCTTTATGAAAAACGTTTTTAATAACGATTAGCAAAATTTAGGATCTTTTTACTTAAATTAGCTTCTTGTACAATAATTGTTCGAAATGCTTGAATTTATCCATATTTTTTGGTAATTATAAAATTTGTTGAATACTGGGGAATATAATCATTGTAGGTAATTTTTTAAATAAGCTTTGCTTTATCGATAGTTTTAACCTAAAAATAGTTTGTAGTTCAACATTAAGCAATTTTTAAAAATTTCTTTATGAAATAATTGATTACTTTTTAAGATACTCCAGTGTAAAAGAAAGTCTATATTGTGACATTACGAAAAATTAACAAAAAAAGAATTAAAAAAATATCTCACCCTTGGGTGGGTCGATTGAAATTTTTCATATTTTTTGTCTGGAAATTTTTTTTAATTTGATGTTGGTTAAGTGTCTGAAAGTGAATAATCGTAGACGAAAAAAAGGAAGATATTTTTTCGTGGAAATATATTTCAAAAAATGTTGGAATATATGCACTATATGTATCTAAAGTTGCCAAGCAAAATTTGTTTGATTTATTTTGTGTTTTTTAATGCTCTTTCTAATAAACTAAAGAAATATGTGCCTATTTGTAAGCTTTAAAGTCTTTTTTATATTTTTACGGATCCTGAAACATGAGTCATTTTTACACAAGATCAGCAAACAGTAGAAAAAATCTCTTTTTTGTAAATTTTATGGCGAAATTCATTTCTAATTCAACAAATTAATTTTTTAGAAAGCTAAAATATTATATTTATAAAATCTTAAACAAATAAATTATTTTTAAAATACTTTGGAGAAAATTAAAAACAAAATTTTTGTGTCAAATTAAAATATTTCAAAAAATTACGAAATTAATGTACTTTTTTAATTTGTACCTAGAGTTGCAAAAAAAATGTTTAAACAATTTATTTTGCTTTTTGCAAACATAAAAACTTGACCCCTATATATGAGATGCTGAATAAAATTTTTTTTACAAAAGGTCTATAAAAAGAAAAATTTCTATTTCAGTAAACGATAAAAATAAAAAAAATATTGCAAAACTAAAATACTACGCTACAATTTTAATCAAAATTGAAATTTTTGTACAACTATATAAAAATGAGAGTTCGAAAAAATCCTTTAATTCTAGTTCATTTTCTTTAAATAATTGATATTTAGTTCTGTACTGCCGTCCTGAAAATGCATTTTAAACATTTTAATTTTCAGTAATCAGGATAGCGAAGTGGAAGGGGACTCGAATGGAGACCTTCAAATCGCTTCGCCTGGGAGTTCGGAGGCCCAAGTGGCCTTGGGCCAATTTTGGCCGAAAGTTACGGAGGAAATTAAGAAAATTACAACGGTGAGAATTAAAAAAAATTATTTTGTTATTTTCTACAATCTATCTTTAAATAATGTGTTTGCATTTTCGACTTTCCAATCTAGAAACCTAATATTTAATTTTAAATCGCTCGGATGGTGTGTTTTGAAATTTGTATTGGGCGATGACAGTTTTTTCTAATTGTTTGCTAATGCCATGTTGATTTTTCAACTAAATAATTATATTTTCAACCCAAAAGATTAATTTTCTACCAAACAGACGAATTTGTTAACAAATTAAATGCATTTTTCAATTAAATAGTTTGAACAGTGCATGTGATGTTATTCCGAATTGTATTTGGTAAAATTTTACCTTCTAAACAATTTAATACTTAAAAAACAACCGTTAAAAATAAAAAAATTAAAATTGTTGAATTTTCAAGCCAAAAAGACGAATTTTCTACAAAGCAGTTTAATTTTAAACCGGAAATATGAATTTTTAATTTAAAAATTAATGTTTAGACAAAAAAGATGAAAGATGTTTAGACAAAAAAAAAGATGAATGTTCGAGGAAACATTTTGTAGTTGATAATTCAAAAAAGAGATATTAATGGAAAATAAAAAACAGTTGGATTTTACCAACAAAAACGAATTTTTAACAAAATCCTTAAATGCTAAATTAAAACGAATTCATTTTCAACTATTATTGAATTTTTAAACCTAAAATACAAATTTTCAAGAAAAAGTTAATTTTTAACCAAAAAAGAATAATTTTTAATTAGATATTTGTATTTTCACAAAAAAAGGCGAGCTTTTTCAAACAAACTTTGTTAGTGTAAAAAAAAAACATTAATCAAATTGTTGAATTTTTAAACCAAAAAGACGAATTTGATACAAAAGAGCGAGCAAAAGAGTTGAATTTTTAACCAATAAGTTGAATTTTCATTAAAATATGAATTTTCAACGAAAAGCGATTAAATTTTAACTAGACAGTTGCATTTTTAATCTAAAGAGGTGAAATTTCTGTAGAAAGAGATGAAATTTGAACCACAAAGATGAATATTCAACAAAATAATTTAATTTTAAAGCAAATAATAAAATTTTGACTAAAGAATATGAAATCCTACCAAAAAGTTTAATAGAATACCAAAAATAGTTAGATTTTTTAATGGATGCTGTTAATTCAGTACACATTTATGAGTACAAAAACGAGAAAAATGGTTAGAAAAGTAGAAAATTTGCTTAAAAAATCAAGTCAATATTCCGTCTCATACTTTTTGATTTCGGACTACTAACTTTAATATTTAAGAAATGTTATCATACTATTTTGACACTATTTTTCTTTAATTTGTGTCAATATTTATACCCTTTTTTATCTTTGAAGTGATGCGGAGGCCTGATAGGATGGAATTTTTTTAATTAATTATAATGTGTGCTTAAAAACCATTTTTCTATATTTTTTCATAGTTTAAAACATTTTCCAAATAAAAAAATGATTCATCGGAAACTAAGTGTTGCATATGGATTTTGAGTTCATTTTTATGTTAAAAGAAGTTTTTTTTTAAGCTTATCATGTATTAAAGTTTACATAACATACAAAAATAATTGTTTTTTTTTTATTTTTACAGAAAGAGTTTTGACATGATATGTATTTTTTCACTTTAAATTGAAAATTTCACATGTAACACTTAGTTTCCGATAATTTTTAATTGTTTCCATTCATTGATTGTTTGAAAATAGCCAAACAATAAAAAATTTTTGTTATGCACAAATTGAAATC
>JAAAKG020120258.1:0-15096 GCA_010014905.2 Druon quercuslanigerum
CGGCGTTGCCGCGCCAGCCGCCCACTCCCGTGCATTGGATCTCACGAGAGGGGGCGATGGTTGGGGCCCCCTCATCCCCACCCTTTTTTTTTTTTTTTTTTTAATTGACGCCAAAACGCACTATGTATATTCGATAGCAGTACGCATTAAATGTATTGCTTCAAACTCGACAGTCGGACAACTGACTGAACTCGGAAAGGTAGTTTTCTGCATTTTTCCTCTCCCTGCTATCCAGTCGGAACATGCGCACCGCGCGGCTATCAATAAAGTAAAATTTGTGTTTTTAACATTTTTGAGTTTTCGAAATATGGAAAGTGAATCGGCAGATGGTAGCTCCTAAAAGAGATTAAGAGGTGACTTGTCCAAACTACACCATGCTCCTAATTTTGTACCTACAGCCTCATCGCAAAATATTTCAAACCTCGTATTAAATTAACGTATAACATCCTTATCTCATGAGTCACTTGACTTACTCCGTGGCTATGACGAAAAGCCGAGGTCAACCGAGGAGAAGTTCGGAAAAAATAACCCTACTAAAAGTGTTCTCGCTTTGGCGTCGCTGTAGGGCTGAGAGTTCCTCTCATGATTTTGGCGGCTATATTGGCGGTAGTACCAATCAAAAATTTAAACTTTAATTTATTTTGGTCGAGAGTATTAATCTATTCAAACCCACTGTAATAATAATATCATTTGCACTATAATACATACTTGAAAGAAACATTTCTTTCGAATTTCCTAAAATTACTTACATATCTTTGAGGGACATACAATTAAAAGGTTCTAGATACATGAACAAGTGCAAAAACACTGGGTTTTTTTCTTATCGTGTTTAAAGAGTCACTATTTTGCCACGCGATGATAAATTTCTGGCACACTTTAAATAATTCTTGTTTCTGAATATTATAAAAACACAAAACTTTTTCTTCGCAAACGTCTTAATTAATACTACTTAAGTTTATGGAAGAGATTAATAATACTTCTAGTACATTTTAACCGCTTTATTAGTAATCAAGCAGTTATTACCTTCGGTACCATATCCATTATATGTAAATGCCTAGGAGGATTGACTTAGTACCAGAGTCAGCATACAATTAATAATAAAAACCAAAATTTAAGAATTTTAAATTAGATTAAAATCAAGTCCAATAATCAAGTTAATGTATATAATTCCTAAAAATGAAATCATTCGAAGATCAAATTTTGACAACCACCATAAAATGATTCTATTGTAACTTCAAGGATCTCATTTGCAAAAAAATACGTAAAAAGACTCTCTGGATAAATATAAACAAACAGAAAGAAAAATGAGAAGGCAATCGACAAAATCCCCTTAAAATCTCCTCTCATTTTCCTTTCCTCTTTTTTATTTTTGTCCAGAGATTTTTTTTTTCAAATCAGAAGTATTTTATATTTGAATTACAAATAAAGTATCGAGCACTTTTTGAAATAGGTAGTATTCAAACTAAACATCCACTTTTTTCTTTTAGATCAATCGAAAACTGTGTTCTACAGAGGTTTTTAAAAAGCAGAAAATGTTTTTTGTCACTTAGGTTATTAAAACATTTTTGAACTCGAAAGTTGTAAGTTGTTCTCAGCTTTAGACAGTTTTTAATCGGATTAAATCTTTAAAGAAAACAAGTGCTGAGCCCTTTGTGAAATAGGTGAAGTTCAATTTTTTTACATATTTTAAACTTCTATTTTAGAAAATCTATTTCACATTTAAAACTGAGTAAAAAAAGTATGATAAAAGAATTTCGATAAACTAAAAACTGTGCGTTTTATGAAAGTTTTCCCGTAGCGAAAAATTATTTTTGCCATTGATGTTATTAAAGCATTTTTGTACTTGACTTTTCTTGATTATTTATTTCTTTTGGATCGCTTTTAGGCATTTTAAATATTTAAAGACCAAAAGTATTGAGTCCTTTATTAAATAATTGAAACTTAATTCGTTGTTTTATATATTTTAAATTATTGTATTTGTATTGAAGAAAATCGATTTTTGTCATCAAGGTTATTAAAGAATTTTTACTTTAGATTTCTTTAGTGTTGAATACTTTTGAATATTTTATAAATCTTTTAAATATTTAAAGGAAACAACATCAAGCTTTTTTTTAAATAAGTAAAAATCAATTCTTTCAATCAATTCTTTCAAAATTCAAACAATCAAGTCTTTCTAAATAAAAAATGGTCTCAGAAATGATCATTTTGCCTTAGAACTATTCAATTATCATCAGAAAGATGTTTAAAGAAGCATTTTAAATATAAAAAGGTGGGCGGTTTCGTAATCTTAAAAAATTAGGTCAAGACCGTGGCATTTTCCCGAAAAGCGACTGTGTTCGCCCGAAACCGTTCTCAATAGAAATGATAAGATATTATAATTCAGATATTCAGAATTAAATCATTTCAAGTTGGGGAAGTATATCTCTCGGGGAATAGAATTTTTAATTATAACTAATTAAACTTTCGTCTAATCTTATTCTCGAGTTTTATCTTTAAAAAAACCCTCTCAGATCCAATTCTCTGTAGATAAGATTTTCAGGAAGCTGCGGCGCTTTACCGAAAGACTGGACTACGGTGCTATTTTTCTGAATTTTCAGATGAATGAACTAAGCATTCTGTTTCAGGGCGGCAATTGGAGACATGCTTAGTGGAAACTTAATTAAAGTCAAAAGTCATGGGAGAGCCTAAAATCTTGAGGGAAATAGGGATTTATTTTTCGGGCTATCAAAACAATTTTCCTTTCTCGCAAAAACTTTGAGCGGTCAATTAAAAATGTACGAAGGAAGAAGAGAGAATTTCATTCGTGTTAAGGCGACATATTTCAATAATAACTTAGAAATGCTTTCGCAAAAGATAGTTCATTATCAGGACGGTGGTTGGTAGGTCAAAAATTTAACTATTCCTCAGAAAGCCTACGGAGAAGCGACTTCGGATCAGAGAGCGAGAATTATAGTCTGCATTAAAGGAACTGACGGATTATTTAAACTGCATCAGGACCCGTTAATGGAAAGCCTTTAGCGACAAAGTTAATGAGAAATATTATATGGCCTTATTATTTCTATAGAAAGTTAATCAAAAACGATCAAAAGTGACTCGAGGAATTGTAACAAATTCGAAAGTTTGAAAAGTTAAAACTTACACGGACGCTTATTTCTCCTTTTGCGCGAGCTTGGTAAAATCCACTCTTGATCAGAGTCCTCTGTATCCGAACGTTTATCACATTTTTTTGATTGTGGAGGAGCATGTGGAGATGATGGACTCGTCTGTACGCTTGGAACCGAATAGATAGCCTCAAAGTCGGTCCATCTCTCCAGCTCTTCTGCTTCACTATTATCTGAAAGAAGTTGTTCGGTATACGAGGAGATGCCTCGCGCTCGCAGAACCCTCTTCGTTTGCTGTTTTAACTCTATATAAAAAATATTTTTCTATTAATTTATGTCAAATCCATTTTAATTTGAATAGAAAACTAATTGGAAAACAAACCTTCTGATTCGCTTTCGCCATCTTCAGTTTCGTCTTGATCTCCTTCTTTGCTATTGTTACAATTTCGAATACCTTTTCGCCTACCATCATTCTCTTCTTCGTTACATCTAGGTTTTTGTTTTAGAACTTGATGCTCAGCTAGTTTATCGTATTCGCTGTCAGAATGTTCAGTTTGGTTTTGGGAACCGGATGGAGATAAGGCAGAATGAGGCATAGTGTGTAAGTTTGCTTCATTATTATATGCCAATGTAGAAGTTTGTGAACCGAAAATCCACCAATTAGAGGTGAAACCAGTCTCATCAGAAGATACTTTTTCGTCTATAGTGCTGTAAAACGTGTATGAATTTAATTTATTGAAACTCGAATATGAAATTCATTAAAACATATATGAGTCAAGAAAATAAAGAACAAAGCTCCAAAAATTATTAAAATATATTTTAATTCCTTTTTCCCTATAGAAATGTAAAAAAGTCCCTTTTTAAATGATTCATAATTTTATAAAGAATAAAATTTAATTTTGTATAAATTTAAAGTGGTGTTTCTAATTAAGAAAAGTTAACTATTCCCGATAATGTTTAGTTGTGCAAAAGACCGGTTTGCCCACCCGTTCAGGACGAGTGGTGTTCTTTCTTCTCTTTTTAGTTCTGTTTTGAATTTCGAGCAGGGCACTCGGGGCACACGTTGGTACCCGAAATAGCCAATATACTCGTATTTGTTTTACCTAATAATGAACTTAACTCTCAGTTTCTCTCTGGTGGTACGTGGATGGTTTTTAATACATTCTGAGCATTGGGTTAAAAAATAAAATGAGTATTCAGTAAATAACAGTATACAGTAATATATAATTTTTTATTTACTGAATACTAATTTTATTTTTTAACCCAATACTCCGAATATATTAAAAACCATCAACGTACTTCTTTGACACATTGCAGTAGTGCAAGGTGTTTGTGTTGGGAGCACTGATTATACGTAAAAGCAACGAGTGACAGCTGTTAGCAACTCTACTGGCCTTCATGTAATCTTATCAATGCACAAATCTTACGCGTGAATATTAAAATTAAACATAGGCTGGAACTATAGTTTGACGTGTTTTGTGCTAAATTTTTCAAGAACACCATTTAGTAAGTTCAATAACTGTAGGAAAATGAGTGAAAATGCCGATATGCCAGCGAAGAGGGCTGCCCTGGAAGGGACCTTAGACGATGAGTTATTCAAATTATTGCATGGTTGTCCTAAGAAATTCAGCATAACACACGAAAAAATATTCTTCTTGTCTGTTTAAAAGTCACGTCTTTTGAATAACAAATTCTTCTCAAAATTCGAAAATGTTGAAGATACAGATTCGTAATTAGCGGGACAAAATCCATAGGGGCTGTACAACAGTTACTCTCTTATATTTATTCCACCTGAAATAAAAGCCCTTAACAATATGTTGATTAATTTATCTTTCAATTGTGAAATTATTTTTCTAAATTTATTTGTCGACGTTTGTGAATTGAAAATATCACAGATAGGCTTAGAAAGTTTACAATAAATTGTAATATTAATCTTTATTATCGATACGCTATAATAATTTGTAACAGAATGTCCACTTATGCATTTTTTTTCACTTGTTCTCGGACAAAACCGGGTTTTCCTTATCAGCCACGGACCAAGTCAAGTGCCTGAAGAGATCAGGATGCTTTAAAATAATTTAATATGGCGTTTAACATCTTTTTTAATGATGTTGTATTAGGTACAAAATTAGGAGCATAGTGTAGTTTTGGAATTAGTCTTTAACCGCTGTTTTCCTTTCACAGCACCTACGAGCGCTGAAGGTTATGATAGTCATCTCTGGATTCTTTCTTAGAGCTACCATTTGTCACTTCATAGCTTTATAATCGCCTGCTTCCCGGTGGTTCAGGAAGTTTCTTACAATGTGACATATGCTTGATAAGACCGCCTTCTGAGTTGCTGCCAGTACTCTACTTGTAAGATGTAATCTTCGTTTTCTAAAACGGGCACCAATGTATACATCCAAAGTCATCCATTCTCGTGAGGCCTGGGTTTAGGGCAGGTTGGCCCACATAATCGGCACTGGTTAAGCATATCTTAATTGAACACGAGTTTTTGATAATTTCTAGTGCTGACAACCCTGCTCCGACTCTCCATGACGAATCCTGAATCCTTCAGTTTCTGGAAACAGCACGTCCTTTTTTTAAGCCAAGTATTGGAAGTGTCTATATCTACTTTATGTTGATCTAGCCAATTGAGCAATTCAATGGCGTGTAATTAAGAACCGCTTTACAGATGGTGTTGTGAAGCGCAACATCTCGATTGCTGTTAAAATACACCTATACAGTTTCTTGACATCTACAACGCAATCTGTTTAACCTATAAAGGTCTGTATTCGACCAGTTGATGAGCCCAAAGGAGTATGTGAGGACCGGGATGCCAAAAGTGTTGATTGCTCTGATATGGATTACAGAATTGAGAGAACTCCTCAAAATCAATCTGATTCTTGTAGTGGATCAGTCATTAGACTTTTTTCAACTATCGTATGCTAAATACGCTTAAATTCGAGAGTACCCAGGTATATTTATATGACTCGCCCTAATTTTTCCTCGATATCATTCACATACTCTTTTTCAAGCTTTGCGTTCCCTAATTCTTCCCGGTAAGTATGGACCGTTCTGCATTAATCTAGTCTGAACTCCAGGTGGATAGCACTAGAAAATGCTTTGTGACATCGACCACTTGCTGCATTTTTTGGTATGTACTAGCGTTTAGCTTTAAGTCAACCATGTATGGAAGATAAGTAGTCGATGTCTATCCACATAATAAAGTATTTTGAACACATGAGAAATGCCAGTTAGTGTTTTGCTTATGGGTTCAACGCTAAACATAACAATAGTCCATTAAAGGAGTCGATTTAAAAGATACCCATCGTAATGCATATTGATTTAGTTATCCTGGGTTATTTATGATCAAACTATTTAATTCTTGTACGGCAAAGCATCAACGGAAGACTTAGAAAGTTGATGATGCGAGAGCAAATTTTGTCAATTTTCAAGACTTGAAGCAAATAGTTATGTGGTGAGGAAGGGAACGTAGCTTGCCTACCCTTGTAGTCAATGTATGAGCGTTTTTACAAGATTCTTTTTGTTCTTCTGTAAAGATGCCCTTCTCGCAAATTGTTCCACATGCAGTGGATTCAGCTGTGGCTCTAGGAGCGTCCCGTCGATCCTCGGGAAGCGAAAATCGTGTCAAAATATTAAAAATACCCTCCATGTCGCCGATTAGGCGCGTTAGGTTCCGGGGGTCCATCCCTGATCCGGTACCTCTAGAAATTCTTGTATGTACTTTTACTGAGGTACTGGTGGTATGGTACGGCACACTTTATTACTTAGGTAATGGGTTTTGAGGTTGAATAAAAGAATATATCTGTTTTAAATTAAATAATGTTCAAACTTTTAAGCTGAAGGCTGATAAACAGTTTAGAATAAAAATGTTTGAATATACAGTTTTTAAATATTTTAAAAGGGAAAAGTCATTATTATGTATTATTGTGTCTGCAGAGATGCGTCGTTCCCGCATAGGTGGGATACGAAGATAGCATGGGTTCTAGGTACTCAGCGTATGCATGATCCGCACTGCACTTATCGTTGGGAACTTCTTGAATCTAAAATGCGGTCACGGTACACTAAGGTGGAAAAGAGCAAAAATGTCCTCTTTGGTCAGGGACTGTTCTTCTACATTTCTGTGAAAATTTCCGTGCACTTTCTTGTCAAGTAGCTGTTGGTGGAATTTTTCAACCTCTGCTTTCTTTACTTCGGCTGTTAGAAGTAAAGCATCTAGATGGCGTAATGCACTTTCCTCACTTCTGATGCTAAAATTGAGGCCAAGGGTATCGGCTACCTGCTCCGGGGGTTTGTACAGGAATACTCCTTCGCCAATAATGTGTGTACCTCTATCAAGGGCCGTAAGCTCGTAAGCTCAACGCCAACAGATTTAAAGACCAAATCTGTCGAAGAATATGCTTGTATCTTTTTCGGGGAGACTAATTCACTGACGTTACGTCCTGAATACGGCTTTAAGGCAAGCCAAGGTATGTTTAGGTCTCTCCAGTGTCAAGATTTCTATTAGAACTTATATCCACAAGCTCAGGGCCATTGGGAACGCCCATAATCTTCCCTTTCTTCAGATGAATTTTGTCATACTTGTCCAATCCAAAGTCCATACCAATCGCACCTGAGCACTTATTGACGATATTTAAAGTACTCTGAAGTCTGCTTTTACCAAAAGTACAGATCGTTAGGTTATCCTTATGATCGCGATAATTAGTGTCGCCACAGAGGTATCCAAAAGAATTGCGTAGTGCGAGAGTAAACTTTCCGCGGTTGATCTCAATGTCGCTTCCACATCTTCGTCTGTAGCTTGATCAAGTAGCGGTTAATTTCGCAATGATTGACGCGAAACGTGCAGAAGCTCTGGGTGTTTCTGGGCCCAACAGTGTGCATACGCGCCAAAAAGCCTCCGTGAATAAGGATAATGCTTGTATCGTAGCAGCCTAGCAATTGTACGAAAATGGCCAAAAAACATATTTTTTTGGATTGAGTCCTATGCTGCTTTTTGGAGTGATTTTTACAACTTTATTAGACCAAGCTTTCAGACGCAAAAAATGATAATGCTATTACGGCATCTTTCCTATGACCCTTTTCTATGGTGCTTTGCAAATTCTTAAGAATTATTAATTATTATTCAAACCACTTTCAAAAGTAAACTCAGAGATTGTGTATTATCCAGTGATATTTTGCAAATTACTAAGAAGTCTTAAATATTTAAAACAATTTCATAAACAAAAGCAGATTTTGGCTATTTTTCAACGAATAGGCGAAAGTTTACGGAATGATGCTTTGAAGGTTCCCAAAAATTATTAATTATTCCAACAGTTTTCATAAACAAATTCAGCGTGGCTATTTTTGAACTAATGATCGCTTACTTAAACAATTTTTATAAAAAAATTTAGAGTTTGGCTGCTTTCGAACCAATAAGATTATTTACGTTCACAAAGTTGACTAAGAATGTCTTTGCGATGACTCATCACGATGATACTTTTCAAACTGGAAACGAGTTTTGATTATTTTAAACATATTTATAAACAACTAAGCAGTTTAGCTATATTGTTTAAGCAACAATTTGTAATAAAATCTTATATGCTCTCACATTTTATATAATTACACTGGACTTCAATGATCTAAACATTCTCAATCACGAAAAATAACTTTTTTTAATTGTTAAAAAATGATTTCTATCCACTAGAAATTATGTCTAGATCTGAAACTCTTCAATTAAATGGCGCTTTAGCATGGCTAAAAAAGTCGACTTTTTTGTTTATTCAAACAATAGCCAAATTTTGTATAAAAAGTCCAAAGACGCAAATATTTTCGACCTTTAAAAAAATTTTATCTAGAAAACAATGTTTAAATCGACAGAACATTGTAGGTTAAAAAATTGATTTGTCCACATTCACTTTTTTTGTTTCTCTGTGCCACATCAAACTAATACAGCAGAATTATTAAAAAAAATTTTTTTATTAATTTTCTCTCATGCTAGTGTATATGGCGATGGGTAAGTAGTAATCGACATGATTTAAAGTTGTAGGACTTTCTACGTTTGGACATTGAAATACACGGAAAAACGGGTATAAAAAGAAATAGGCAAAAAGGCTTAATGACAAAGAGACAGAAAGCAGTAGACGTAGATAGAAGAGAAAGGGACAACAGAGATAAAGAAAAGGGGACTGAAAAGTATCTCTTAATTTGTATTTGTCGAATTTCACTCAGTATCAGTGAAATACTTCCAGCTATTTAAATCAGTGAAACTTTAATTATAAAATAAGCAATAAGTTACTGACTTAAATTCCACAAAGACGCAGTGAGTTTTCACAGATTGGAATTTAGAGAGACAGGTATGAATCTGGATTAAAAAATACATAGTATTAAAACTATATTGGCAAAAAGCTCGAAAAATAAAGACGGTGTTATGTAAGGAATATGCAGGCATGGATAAAAGGGATAGCTGGATAGAAATGAGATATAATTAAGTAAATCTGAATAAAGCATTAAGAGTAAGATATGCAAGTGAAATGAGGATAGACGAGGGATAGGTTAGAATAAATAAATTAAGGAGTAGGCGAACAAACCAACCAGCTAGTGATTCAATATTATTGAATTATTGACTTTACTAGCTTGAACTAGTGCAGTTTTTATAACGTATTAAACACTTCAGTATAAAATATACAGATTTTAATTTATATACCCTTTTAAAGGTTACAGCATTTTTATAGCGTAAGTTTAATAGGACAGAAATTTTTTGGTGATCTAAGCGCCAATAATCATATACCTTAAGTCCTAAAAATGCTAAAACCATGAAGAAATCTTTTTTTTGTTGTAGAAAAAATGGAATTATCTTGTTTTGTTTACTTACTCCACACTTTGCCTCATCCGTTACTATCTTAAAGATATAAAATGATTAAAAAAGATAGAATTTATATCTTTTTATTTCCAGTAGAAAAAAGTTAGTCTACAAAATCGTAAAGAAGCATAATATTGTTCTATTGACGAGTTGTTTAAAGTACTGAAAGTAATTAAAAAATAAGAAAAAGACTGAACCTACTGAAATTATAATTTTCCAGGCGATAATAATGTACAGGAACAAATTATTTATTAGGAATGATTTATGTTTCGCATCCTCGTATGTTTATCATATTATTTTTGTAGCTTAATAAAAAGGAAACTAATTAACTTACAAAAATGCTGATTATTAGAAATGAAAAAGTAACTTAGAAACGAACGATTGGCGTAAGATCATAAAAATAATTTTTTTCGCATTAAGTCCATTTCTACGCGGATGGTCAAAATGATGGCACATTTTTTAGATTCAAAAGACTTAACACCAGAGTAGGTGGGAACATAGGTGCTAATACCCCCCGTCATTTTTTATTGTTTTTCCAAAGTTGGATGTAAATGTTTAGATCTGCAAAATTATTTAATCTGTAACGTGAGAGGGCACACATTTGAAGCCGTGTACTTTACTGAACTCCATTGTTAAATAATATATATGCACGGAAAACAATAATACGCGCGCTCCGAACTCGAATGATATTTTAATTTTCTGAACAATTTTCCAAATATTACGCTCATTTTCAAATCACAAGAAAGAAATGGCAGGGATGGCCAATTTAGAAAAACAAATTTCGGATCACCCTAAGCTCTAACTTTATTCATTTGTTACGAATGAGATAAAAATCTCTCGCTCAAAAACAAAAACGTACCCATTTTTAAAGCTGAGCCATTCTCTCTGCAATTTTGATCTAGCTTTCTTCGTGGAATCATTTAATGCAGTTTCCATGCTTTCTACAGATTTAAGTAAGTCCGACATTCTTCTTATTAGATTTACTTCGCAAATAGGTATGAAAGTATTCTGAAAATAAAACTGCACAATTAATGTAAAATCATGTTTTTTTTAGGACTAGTTAATTTTATACTTGCCATATCATTATTAATTTTAGCTGGATCATTTTCTTTATGAGAAAAATCTTCAATGAAATTTCTCAAAGTTTCCACACTATCTGCTACGATTTCAAAATTCGATATACTAAGATCAGTTAGAATTTCATTAAAATCTTCAAAAGCGACATTCCAAGAGTTTTTGCTCACTTTTGGGATTTTTCGAAAGTTACAGCTTCCATTATTAAAGTCGTCAGTGCTGGAAAAATCTCCAAGAGATCCTTCATTAATCAATGCATCCCTTAATTCTTTTAAAGATGATTCGTATTCACTCTCAACATTATTTGCAGCTTCATTGTATTGTTTAATTTCGGACAGTAGTTTCCCAGTTCTTAAAGCATTACACCTTATTTCTTTCGTAATCGACTTACTACACTTATTTTTGCTTTCTTTATCTTTTTGGTAATTTCCAGTTGTTTCTTTTCCAGCTTCTATTCGCTTTTTTTTGGATAAAGCGCTCAACCACTTGTCTAACCCTACTTCATCGTTCTGAAGATCTTCATTTACTATTTCATCAAATTTGTCTGCAGACATTATTTCAGGCAACTTGTCATTACCATATTTTAAAGGGACCGATACCTGCGCCACTTCAATTTCAACATTAATTTTTGATTCTTTTTTTGAGATAATTGTATTAACATTCTGACAGTAATATTCTGAACTCTGTGATATCTTCTCTTCTGATAAACAAGTTCCAGAATTTATTGTGTTTCTTTTTAAACCATCCAGGCTTCTTTCAATTTTTGAAGTCAATTCATGTAAAATTTCACAGATTACCTTCATGCTATTAGAGTCTTCTTCACACTCACTTTTAAATCCTTTCAGCATTTCGCTTTCAAGAGATTTTATATTAATAGATTTGCTTATTTCATATCCGCTTGGTATAATTGAACTCCACTTAGGTTCACTTGAATTTTCTACTGAAGTCTTGGACATGCTTCTAGAACGTGTTGGAGTAATGAGATTACAATCAATATTATTATTGTTGACGAAACTGGTTGATTCATTCAAAGTCCTACTTTCATTAGCCAATAAATTAATAACCGCACCATTACTGTAACGGTCGTCTCCTAATTTATCATATTTTCGTCTCTTTTCCTTTTCTTTTCTTTTCTTTCCTTTATATGGCAAAGTTCCATTTCTCCAGCGAGATTTTCTCCTTTTATTGCGCACTGCTTTACCAGCAGAACAGCTAACTGCATTATCTCCCTTTACTTCCCAACTCAGTTGATCTTTACTAGCAGGCGACTAAAAAAGAGAGAATATGCATTTGTTTTCTTTCTAATAATAGGCTTTTTAATAATTATAGTGTATATATTTAAAATATTTGTTATTATTCTATAATTTTGTATTGACTTTGCGTTACGGAAAAATACTACATTCAAATTTCTCAGTAACGTAATATCCGAAATATTAAAATTCTTTCTTCATAATGATTACGATAAAATATGTGAAAGGAGATTCCATCTGGAACAATGGATTTTTCCAAATAGGAAAGATATCTAACTGTACACCAAACTGGCTTGATTTCCCTAGATTATTTTTAAAATCAAAATTTTATTTTCAGTAATTATATAAATATTTTACTTACAGGAAACCTCTCCTTACATTTCTTTTGCAAACCTGGTGTTAGACCACCTTACAAACAAAGAATACATATGAGCCACTTTCTACTTAGTAGTCCCAAAAGTTACAGACTCTGTAACATTTGTTCAGTGGACCTACTGTTTGGACTGCAGCTAACACCCTGGCGCCGCCTACGCTCTACAGGTGACTCTTTATTCTCGCGAGGATATTCCCTCTGATTTCTGGTATAGGCGGTGGTTTCTATTTTCGAGGACAGCCGGTGGGCCGCATCACGCAATCGTTTCAGAACTTCTTGTTCATGCTCTTTATTTACCGTCTGACCTTTTGGAGCGTATTCATTGCGCATAAAAAATTCCTGGACTAAGAAAACAACGAGCATTGGCTTAATGCTGCTCCGCTTTTGACGCCCTTTCTTTGCTTTCGGGGGTCCAGGTATCTTCCACAGCGAAGAATGGGCCTTTATCTCAGGTTCATATCCATAAGCCCATAATTCATCTCCAGTAATTATCTTTTTCAACATTTTCGGGTTTAATTCTCATTGATTTCAGATTTTGCTGGGCGACTTGCACACGATAATTCTTTTGGTGTTCCGTCAACAGCAGCAGAATAAATTATGCAGGCACGTGGATCATCCCATTTTTTCCAATAATTATCACTCCCAGGTTTACTATTTTAAATTGCTTTGGTCGTTGCGGGCCTACTAGAGGGAGGGTTCCTTTCCACTAAAGCAAGGCTACTTTTTAATCGCCAAGAAACTCTTAAATTTGAGTATCGCTCATAAACTCGTCACTAGAACTTTCGAATAATAAATATGGTTTCCGAACATTAATGGAAAGGTTTTTGTCCAAATTTAATTCAAACTCTTTGTTCGTTGCATCTCGTTATCTCTTAAATGCGGTGCGTACGTGATTAAACGTTAACGCAACTACATACAAAAGTCGCCTAAAGGTTCGAAGAACTGTGTCACTTAGTATGGGAGCCTCATCTTGGTCTCCTCTAAATGGCAAATACCTGGTTTTGGCAATAGCACAACTAGTTACACAATTAGAACCGAAGGTCAGATACTTCTCGGACGGACCTTGTAAGATTCCTGAACCATTATTGTGCCTTTGAGTATACTCGTTATGAATCAGCTATATACATCCATCAATGACCAGCTGTATACATCCATCAATGACTATTACTGTATCTACGCAGTCTAGTAGTAAGAGCATCAATTCTGTGCCGCTGGAAGTCTATAATCTCATTCAATATTGCTGATGTTAATGCTTTAATGTTCCGACGGTGCATTCATTTTGTAAAATAGTGTATCAATTTCCTGGTTCCATTTCCTCGGGCAAAAACTTAATGTTTTGACCTAGTTCTATGATCCAACGTTCTAATGCCTGCCTTTGCTGGACAAGACACAAGAGTTTGCACCTGTAATTATGTCTGTTCTGCGTTCAAATTAATAGGCAACACATTGTTATTCAAGTGCCATAAAAGGACATGCAGATATCTTTTTTATGAATTTCATTAAAAAATAACTAAACATTTTATTACTTCCAAATATTTTAATACATATTCCTAACGAAATTAATCAAAGACATGGTACTCTTGTAACAATCTAATAAGGGTGGTTATAAAAATATACAACTTTGGCAGAGAAAGCCTTTATGTTGGTTCCACATCTCTTATCTCTAGTGAAGTATGACTAAAATTCCTTTCAAGATGCAGCAGTTCTTCTGGAATTTTGCTGTTTACATCAATGGGAACTTTAATGTCTGAATGCGGTTCTAGTTGATCCAGTACCTGATTATAATTATTCTTAGTACCTATACCTTCTATTTTAATCGCCTCATCAAAAGTTTCTGAGTAAGTAAAACGAGACGATGATATTCTCTCGTCACACTTTTTTCCATCTTCCTCTTTCACAGAATAAAGGCGCAATAACATCTATGTTCATATGGTATGTCCATTATAATCGCCTTCTTGGTCACTGAAACAATGCTTCTGCCTCTGTTTGAATCAGACTATCTGATCCTGGAGGATATGGTAGTACTACATCATTATAATATTGCGCAACTTTCTTTAACTGATGTTCATTATCGACGTTTTCCCCGGCTGAATCGACATTCAGTTTTATCATTATTACTCGATCTTTTGAGATTAAATCCTAAAATTGTATCCTTTTCGCGTTTAGTTGCTGACTTCCCGTTTTCATATTAGATATGCATCAACTTTTCATTAATTGTTGTATTCCAGTCGATATTCCCCCACGGTATTTCTGTTGAGGTACTTTTGCTGCAAATCGTTGACTATTACTATTATTATTATTATTGCTATGTATTATGAAGTTATTATACAGGGTGTCCCAGAAACCTCGTACCGCCAAAAACCAGGACATTGCTTTTTAAATATTCAATATTTCTTTTGGCCAATCAGCGCGCTTGGCGGGAACAGCGCCAGTGGCGTAACAGCGGTCATGGGCCCC
>JAAAKG020120269.1:0-15096 GCA_010014905.2 Druon quercuslanigerum
GCAAATTTAGAAGGTGTAATGAATCCAATTATTAAGTTTAAAAATGAGAATTTAGCTTCACGAAATTTTCCCCTTGATCCAGAAATATTTTATTAAAATTTAAAGTTATTATAAAAAATTATTGTATTTATTATCAATAAACCATATTTTAAAAAAAGGTAATTGTGCAAATTCGGCAATTTTATAATTCGGATATTTTATAATTCGACAATTTTATGCCGGGAATTTTATTATTCGGGACTTTTCTTTGGATATTGTAGCTTTACAAATGAGTTTTTTTCAATTTTTAAAATTTTAAATTGCAAATTATTCAGTGTTCAAGATTTATATTTTAATCAAATATAATTAATTTTTTTCAATCTTTCAATCGAGAAAATATACAATCCAAAATTTCAAAATTTTTACAATGCAAAATTCTTTAAATTATGGATTTATAATTTTATAATTGTTAATATGGAATGTTTTCGTGGGATGAGTTATTGGAAAGTATTTTAACTTGTAATTGTGTAGTACATGTTTTAAGCCAAGAATGATTTTCTACCAAAAAATTTAAATTTTTCACTAAAATTATTAATCTTTTAAAAAGAAGTAATTAATTTTCAGCAAATTAGTACAATTTGGTAACAAATTTTTAAATTTTTAACTTTAAAATACGAATGTTCAAAAAAATAGATCAGTTTCCAGCCGGTGGTGAATTTTAAATTAAGATGATAAATTTTCTTCAAACATAGAGAATTTTCAACTAATAAGATTGATTTTTTAAAACAAAAACAGGCAAATTTTGCACTAAAAGCCTTATTCTTTAGACCAAAAGATGATTTATTAAACAATCATTTTAACAAAAAAGGCGAATATTAATAAAAAATTGTACATTTACATCGAAAAAGATGCATTTTCAATAAAAATTATGAATTTTTTAACAAAAGCGTAAACTCAAAATACAAGAGATTAATTTTTCACAAAAAAAATGAATTTTCCACTGAATTTTTGAATCGCCAAACAAAATAAAATTAATTTTTGTAAAAGAAGTTCGATTTTTAAAGAAATCGTTGATTTTCAATCTGCAAAGAAGAAATTTCTACAAAATGCTATCAAAGAGATAAATTTTTAATATAAATGATTCATTTTTTGCCAAAAAATTTAATTTTTAATTAAATAAATTGATTCTCTATAAAAAATAAGAATTTTGCACTGACATTATAAATCTTCAAACGAACCAAAAAATTATTTTTGAACGATTGTCTTACTAAAAAGGACGAAAATTCCACTGCAATTCTAAGTTACGGAAAAAAAAGTTATCCATAAAGTAATTTAAAATTTAACCCAGCATTTCAATTTTAAATCTAAGAAGACCAATTTTTCAATAAATTGACAATATTATAAATCATCAAACAAACCAATAAATTATTTATGAATTACAAAGCAACTCAATTGTTTAACTAATTCTTCAATTTTAAAAATAATAACACAACATTTCAATAAAATAGTATATCCCAAACTTTTGCGCTAAAATTACAAATCTAAAACCAAAATTATTTTTTTAATTAAAATTATGATTTTTGTACCAAAATAGCACATTTTCGGCCTAAAAAGAAGTTTCAATAAAATAGGTACATTTTTAACTAAAGATGAATTTTAAATTTAAGTAAAGAATTTCTTTATAAAATTGTGAATTTTTAAACCAAAAAACTGTTTTTTTTTTAAAGAGAATCCAACAAATTTTTCACTAAAATTAAACAAAAAAATAATTTATGACCTAAATAATTCAACTTTAAAGCGGGAACTTTAATGTTTAATCGAAAAGGGCGAATTTTCAACAAAATAAGTGCATTTCCAACCATGGGGATGGATTTTCACAATTAATTATGAATTTTTTTACACAAATAGTCATTTTCTCTTGAAGAAGATTAACTTTCGGCCGATATATTCAAATTTTCTACTCCATTTATGATTTTATAAACAAAAAAAATTAATTTTTATTAAGCTAGTTTAATTAGTACATAAATCGGTTAAATTCTCACTAAACGGGTCAATTTTCAAACAAGAAGACCAAAATATTGATTTCTTGCCCAGAAATAAGAATTTGTCCTACAATTTTTTATTTTCAAACAACAAAATTAATTTTTAATAAAATAATTAAATTTTTCCAGCTAAAGAGATAAATTTTAAATTACCACCAGAATGAATTTATAATCAAACGGCGGATTTTTAACTAAAAACATAGAAATAAATATTTATCAAAAAAGACAAATGTCCAGTAAAAAAAACCTAGCAGTTCAATTTTGAATCCAAAAATTTCATTTTTAGTTAAAGTGGTAAATTTACAAACGCAGAGCTGAATTTTTAATAATAAAGATAAATTATTTAACAAAACTATGATCTTTTAACAAAAAAGATTTATTTTTTATCAATAAATCACGATCGTTTAACTTTTATTAGGAAAAAAAAATTCTAAAATATAGGTACATTTTCAACCAATATGAAGAATTTTTAGCTAACATGATGAATTTTGAAATAAATAAAAAGATTTTTCAACTAAGTCCTGAACAGGAAAATTGTTAAGAAAACAGTTTATTTTTTTACCAAATTGTGGAATTTTTAAATCAAAAAGACGAACTTGCAAACTGTAAAAGTTAATTTTTATCAAACAATGTAATTTGTCACCCAACAAGACGAATTTAAAAAACTAATTAAAGAGATCAATAATAATTAATTTCGTCTCTAAAAGCGGCCATAGAATCTGATTTTTATTTATTTTTTTACTTTTGGCCCTATTATTCGGATTCTGTCCCACTATGGAGTGGCTTGAATGAAAAAAGTTTTATTCATTTATGAAGTTTCCAATTTTTATAAACAAACGAATTTTAGTAAGTTTGTCATAAAACGCCTTCTTCTTACGCTCCGATATGGGAAACTTTTTTACGAAAGAATTGTCATAATGTCCCTTTTATATATTAAATTTGTTAATATCCTTGAACATTTTGAGCAATTTGAAAAATATTTGAAAAATTTGTCTCTGGAAATATATTTCTAGTTGTTGCCGCAATTAAATTTAAGCCTTTTCCTGAAAAAATGTTCAAAATATGCAATAGTGTACAAAAACTGTTTATACATTTGTTTATAAAAGTTATTCTTTTAATTAAAATTTGTTAGCATTATGAAAAATATAACAGCAAAGTACCTTTGCCAAGACATTTCGACTTGTTTCTGCAGAAAAATGAAACCTACTCGTGAATAAATGGTCAAAACGTTAATTTATTTACAAAAATTTATTAAATAATTGCTAAAAACCTGATATTGTTAACTAATAATTTTGATCGAAAATTGATATCTGTCCCTTTTAATACGCAAGTTATAGATTTCTAATAGCTTTAAATCTTAAGTCGCTGGAAAATAGCATTCGTTCATTACTTTTTTTTTATAATAGTATTAAAAAAGTTATTCACTGATCAAAGCCACTTGGGCCATTTCGAAAAAGAAACACATTATAATCCGTTAAGAATTGGCCTTAGCGCAATTTTTTAAAGAAAATTCCAAAAAATTCAGTTCAATTAATTTTTTTAACAATAAAAATTCATTTCAAGATTTTGGTTTTAATTTACTATAAAGTTATCCGATTCATTTAAGAGTACGCACAAATAGTGAGGAAACTTATCAAAAACACGTCCAGTTGTGTTATATATTTGAAAAATTACATCTTTAAGCATAATATAATTAAACAAAAAGGTATTTTTTTAGTTTGAGCGATATTTAACTACTGCAGTTGTGTATTTTCGGGTAAAAATTACCAAAACATTTTTTAGGAGATAAACGAAATATTTTACTTTTTTGCAAAATAAAGTATTAGTTGCAAAGGGTTATTTTTAAAGTCCTTTTAAGTGTATATTCTACGGTGACCACGTAACCAAACCAGTCCTCGCTCATGAAATTTTTTTAACTAGGCCCAGATGCAATTATATATCGCCCTTAAATTTTGAAATATAGAAAATGGGACAATAAATTGCAGTTGAATATTTAGTTCGAGCAATAATTAGTAGAAAAAAATTCCGAGTAAAAAATAAATGTGTAAAATTATTTTAATTCTTTTTCTGCTCAACATGTCTACACGGATTGAGATATCGTATTAAGAATTTTAAATATTAAATAAATAGAAGTAAAGAACGTTTTTTTACATTATTATGTTTATAATTTAAAAAAATGTATATATAAATTGATAAAATAGACTCGACTTGTAGCACTTTGCAGGTAATGTTTGGTTCGATGTATTTCAGATTTTTTGATTCGCATTTGTTAAGCACTGACACAAATTTTTGACCAAATCGTCTAAACATTCTAAAAAATCAATATTCACAATAACTTTTTCACGTTCGTTGTAAATCAAAAACTTGTTAGCGATTTCTAATAGTGAAAAAAATAAAGTTTCAATGTAGATCCAATTGAGATCACGTTACCAAGTTCGGTTATGAAATTTTTTTGGTGCTCAAAATGGCCAATCGGAAATTAAGAATTTTAAAGATTAAATAAAAAAACTAAAGAACGTTTTGTATACATCAATATATTTATAATTTCAAAAAAAAAATATTTTTCAATTCATAAAATAGGATATTACCATTCAAGTTGCAGTACTTTGCAGCTACTGTTTGGTTTGATACATTTCAGATTTTTTTATTCGCGTATGTTGAGCACTGCCGCAAATTTTTCACAAAATCGTCTAAACATTATAAAAAGTCAATATAAAAAAATATATTTGCACGCTCGTTTCAAATCAAAATTTTTTTAGCAATTTCTAAGATGGCTAATAATAAAGTTTCAATGTAGATCAAGTCGAGATCACGTGACCAAGTTCGGCTATGAGATTTTTTGTTGGTGTTCACCATGGCCAACCGCCATGATATCTCGCTTTAACGCTTTGAAATATAGGATATGAGACAATGAATTGCGTTTGTATATTTACTTTTATTCATAATTTGGAGAATAAAATTCATAGTAAAAAATAAATGTGTAAAATTATTTTCGTTTTTTTTTCTGCTCAACGTGTCTACACGGATTGAGATATCGTATTAAAAATTTAAAAGAATAAATAAAAGCACTAAAAAACTTTTGTGTGCATCAATATGTTTATAATTTCAGAAAAAAAAATGATTTATAAATTGATAAAATAAGATATTGCCAATCGAATTGTAGCGCTTTGCAGGTAATGTTTGGTTTGATGCATTTCAACTTTTTTTATTCGCGTATGTTGAGCACTAACACAAATTTTGGACTAAATCGTCTAAGCATTGTAAAAAACCAATGTAAACAATAATATTTGCTTGTTTGTTGCAAATAAAAAAATAATTATCTGCCCTCAAATAACTTATCATTACTATTGTTAGTGCTCACCATGGCCAAATACAATGATATATCGCTTATGTGATTGCGAATATAGGAACTGAGTTAATACATTCCATTTGTATTCTTGGTAGGAGTCCTAATTTTTGTAAACACTCAATTAAGTTAAACGCTTATTTCCTATTCGTAAAATATCTCACTAGAAAAATTTTTCGTAATTATAAACATTTTGATATATGCAAACGTTTCTTAGTGCTTTCCATATAAACTTTCCAAATCCGGAACACGATGTCTCAATCCATGTGGACGTAGTGAGACAAACAATGAAAAAAATTCTACACATTTATTTTTTACTCGAATACTTTTATTTTTAATTATTACTCAAACTTAAACTTAATATACAATTCGAGCTTCAACAACTTTTTACGGATCCCTTAATAAAAAGCAATCACAAAAAATTGCTTATAAAAATTTTAGAAGATAATTTATCAAACTGCAAGTTTGAAAAAGGGCTTGAGAGTAGTAGAAAGGCATTAAAAGTCGCAATGCATAAAGCGATTTCTAGATCCTAGACAATTTTTATCGCCAGCCAGTTCGTACTTAATTTATCTTCGCCAAATTCCCTTCGTGGAACGATAACTCGTAAAGTCGTTTGTATTCGGGTAGCGGCTGGATAAAAGAGTCCTGCGCTGAGACTCGAGTCCAGGGAAACTCCCTGGATCGCGATCTTTCAACCCGACAACGTTTTGTCATGAAAAGAGCTTCTGAAACATTTATCACTCCCTTTTTTCCGACCGAAAGGACCTTCTTATCTAATAGGAACACGAAAAACCTAAAAAGACCTTGAACCCACTCTCTTATTTCCCTTTAAAAGCATGGCGAACAAACAAAAAAACTCAGAGAAACGACTGTCGTCTGTCCATCTATCCATCCATTTATCAATCAATCATTAAGTAATACTAAAACAATCTTTAAAATACAGCCTAATAACATAATATTATTATTATTATTAACTTAAATATTAAACATCTTCTGTGGTTTTATTTGTTTGGAAATGTTTATTTTCTTTTTTGAATATTTGAAGAATATTCAATAGGGTGCAACGATTCACCCCATTTTATTCCCAATCCATAAAAATAAATTCCCTAATTTTTTATTTTTTTTTATTTTTACAGGTGCCAGTTTTGACTTGAAGTTTCCCATGTAAAATGCATAAGAAAAAATCACTTTTTTGAATTTTTTTTTACTTAAACTTATTAATATTGGTCTAGTCGAATATTTATTATCTTTAGTTAATAAATTTTCATTTATTTAAACAAATTCCATTTGTGTAAAAACTGTTTTTTTTTTCTTCAAATTTGTTGAACTGGCAGTTTATTTATATTAAGTGCCATAGATTTATTTAAACAAATGGAATTTTTTTAAATAATTTTTTTTCTCTAAAATTACTATTTTCCTTAAAAATTATTAATATTGGTGTAATGGAATATTTATTAACATTAATTCATTAATTTTCAGTTGTTTAAATAAATAATAATTTATTGTTTTTATGGTTTTGAAGTTTTTTAAGCAAAAATTATTACTATTAATCTAGTGAAATATTTAACAAAATTGGATAGTTCATTTTTAATTATTTAAACAAATGTAATTTGTGATAAAAATGTTGTTTTTTCAAACATTCGTTGAACTGGCAGTTTACTTTTATTAAGTGTCATAGAGTTATTTAAATAAATGAAATTTGTTTAAATAATTGTTGTTGAAAATTCGTTGTTTCCCCTTAAAAATATTACTATTAGTCTAGTAGGATATTTATTATGATTGTTTCATTACTGTATAATTGTTTAAATGAATGGAATTTGTTTAAATATCTTTTTTTCTTCAAAAATTCCTATTTATCTTAAAAATAATTACTATTGGCGTAGTGGAATATTTATTAACATTAATTCATTAATTTTCAATTGTTGAAATAAATGAAATTTATTCTTTTTATGTTTTGAAAGTTTTTTAAATAAAAATTATTACTATTGGTCTAGTGGAATATTTAAAAAAATTAGTTAGTTTATTTTTAATTATTTAAACAAATGCAATTTGTGAGAAAAATGTTGTTTTTTTCCAAAATTCGTTGACTTGGCAGTTTATTTCCATCAAGTAACATAAATTTATTTACAAATATTTTTCAATTTTTAAAACAATAAATTATAACTTATTTTTAACTAACATTACTATTCAACAAATAACTTGTTTACATAATTAAGAATTATTTAACAAATATTGATAAATATCCCAATGGACCCACAGTAATAACTTTCATTAAAAAAAATTCTAAACGAAATTCTTTAAACAAATTCCCTTCTTTATAAACAACTAAAAATTAATTAAATGTTTGCTGTTTATCCGAAAAAAATAAATATCCTAAATTTTTATTTTTATTTTAACATTTGCGGTTTTGACTTGAAGTTTCCCACGTAAAGTACATAAGGAAAAATCACTTTTTTGTTTTTTTTTTACTTAAAATTATTAATATTAGTCTAGTGGAATATTTATTATAGTTGGATAATTAATTTGTTACTATTTAAACAAATTATATTATCGTAAAAATGTATTTTTTTAAATTCGTTGAACACGCAGTGTATTTTTATTAAGTGACATAAATTTATTTAAACAAACGGAATTTGTTTAAATAATTTTTGTCAAAAATACGTTTTTTTATCTACAAATTATTACTTTTAGTCTAGTGAAATATTTATTACCATTTCTTTACCAATGTTTAATTGTTTAAACAAACCATATTTGTTTAAATAATTTTTTCCAAAAATTCATTTTTTCGCTGAAAAATGATTACTATTGGTGCAATGGAATATCTATTAACGTTATTTCATTAATTTTCAATTTTTTAAAGAAATGGAATTTGTTGATTTTACTTTTTTGAAGTTTTTAAATAAAAATTATTACTATTGGTCTTGTTGAATATTTAACAAAATTGGTTGGTTAATTTTTAATTATATAAACAAATTCTATTTATGTAAAAAAATGGTTTTTTAGATTCGTTGAACTGGCAATTTATTTCTATTAAGTGACATAAATTTATTCAAACAAATGGAATTTGTTTAAATAATTTTCGTCAAAAATTCGTTGTTTTCCCTACAAAATTTTACAATTAGTCTATTGAAATATTTATTACCATTTGTTTATTGATGTTCCATTGTTTAAACAAAAGAATTTGTTTCAATAATTTTGTTTCGAAAATTCATTTTTTCCATTTAAATTTATTACTATTGGTGTAATGCAATATTTATTAACATTAATTCAATAATCTTCAATTGTGTAAACAAATCGAATTTGTCGCTTTTATCATTTTGAATTTTTGTAAATAAAAATTATTGCTATTGGTCTAGTGGAATGTTTAAAAAAATTGGTTAGTTAATTTTTAATTATTTAAACAAATGCTATTTGTGAGAAAAATTTTTTTTTTTTTTCAAAAATTCGTTGAACTGGCAGTTTATTTCCATCATGTAACATAAATTTATTTTTAAATATTTTTCAATTTTTGAAACAATAAATTATAACTTATTTTCAACTAAAAATGCTATTCAACTAATAATTTTTTTACATAATTAAGATATAATTAACCAATATTGATACATTTTCCATTAGACCCATAGTAATAATTTTTATGTAAAAAAATTCTAAACCAAATTATTTAAACAAAGCTCATTTTTTTAAACAGTTAAAAATGAGTGAAACAATGTTATTAAATATTAGACGAGACTAATAGTAATAATTTTAAAGGGGAAAAATTTGGTTTTTTCTTAAATTATGTCCCCAATGATTTTCAGTGATGGAAAATTATAATCCGATATTTTTAAATCATTTTCAAATCAAATTACACAAAAAAAAATACAACTTGGACATTCAAAGGTCTAAAAAAAACCTTTTTTCCCTAATTCTCCTTAAATGATTTCTCTATTGATTTTTGATCTTGACATTTTGTTATTTTTTATTTATTTTGTAATTGTTTCTGCAATAAATTTTCTAATTTCAGATCATTCTCCTTATTGTTCAAACATAATATTTGTTTGTAAAATCTATAAAAAATATCGGATCATAATTTTCCATCATCAGACATCACGGACGACATAATTCAAAGAAAGTTAGGAGAAAAGAAGATTTCTTGCCGCTTTTAAATATCTACACTGCGTATTTGTTATATAATTTGTTTATAAAATTAATGAAAAATATCGAATGATAATTTTCTCTTACGAAATATCACTAGCGACATAACTTGAAAAAAATTAAGAGAAAAAGAGATATATTTCTGCCTTGAAATGTCCATACTGGGAATTTTTTTTTACAATTTTTGTATAAAATTAATAAAAAATGATGAATGATACTTTTCCATCATTAAAAATTACGTGCGCTATAATTTAAGGAAACTAAATAGAAAAAAAGATTTTTTTCGCCTTTAAACTTTGCATTTGTTTATGTAATTTGTGCATAAAATTAATAAAAAATATCGGATGACAAATTTTTATGCTTGATTATTATTTTTTCGATGAAAGAAAGTAATTTTAAACCAAAAATTTATTTTGCAAACCAAACATCCATAGTGTACACTATTTCTTATGTTAATATGTTTATACCAATGAAATTGACATTTTATTTTTTTTTGCTTTTAACCACCTTCGTGCATGCAGTCTGGCAAGGCTGAGCATATAAAAAAAGTTTTTACGAAGACAAACAAAAAAAAAAGAAATCGAATTTTCCTTCACTCTTTGCATTAACATAAAATTTTAAACAAAATTTAGGCCACATAAATCTCATTAAAATTTAATATTTAATTTTTCTAAAAAACAATGCATTGCAAATTTTTTTTACTCTAGAGGGCAAATCACTACGCTAAAAGTTTCCGTTTCCGGAAGAAATAAATTGGTAATTTTGCAGTTATCAACATGTAAATATTAACACGTGCCACCGGGCACTTGAAAATCTCATTTAATCAACATGGGAAAATTTTACATTTTCGACAAATTAAATTCCATATTTTTCTGAAGAAGGTTTATTTGTTTAAATAAATTTGAAGTATTAAAAATATTATTTATTTTTAAGGAATCTAAAAAATAATCATAGTTTCTTACTGAAACGTAATAGTTGTTGATTTTATGGAGCAATAATTTTTTTCAAAACAATATGTAATTATTTAAACAACTAATCATAGTTTATTTACAAGATTTCTAAAAATTAGGTTGGAGTTGTCCATTCTTTCAGAAATTGGTATGCTATGCTACATACAATAATTTTTTCTGAAATAATAAAGTAACTATTTTTAATGATTTACATAAATATAATTTGTTTAAATGATTATTTTTACAACAATATTTTAAAATTTGTTTTTTTTTTTTAATCAAACATAATATGGAATGATATTGAGGAAATAGGTATTTCTGAAAAGAAAATGAAGAATCCAACGACCAAATTTGGAAAAAATTAACTTGATTTCATTCGACGTTAAATATAATTTTAATTTTGATTTTAATCTCATTTAAATTTATTAAGTATGGATTTTGATGTATAGTAAATTCCTTTAAGAACGTAATTGCATTGATAAAAAATTTTTATTCTTTAAAGCAATTGTACAAAGTTAACTAAAGTATTGTTTTCATTTTTTTTAATTATTATAAATTACCTATATTATAGCACTTTGTTTAAAGAGAATGTTTAATTTAATTTTGACTTTAATGGTTTATTGAATGTTGCACCAAAAAAGATGTGAACCAACCACAATTAATTCGAAGAAAAGTTAAAAAAAGCAATAATTAATTACAAAAACAATAACATAAAGCTTTTAGAAAAATTTGCTATCACTTTAAATCATTCAATATTATTTTTAATTCAGAAAATGCGATTAAAAAAAAATAATTTAAAATTAAAAAAAAAATAATTATTTAAATTATGCATTGATACAAATCATTGTATTTATTCCATTTTTTATTGTAGTAAGTTATCTGCAAAAAACTGGTCAAGAAAATAAAAATTGTTTAAGCAAATAGAGATTTGTGAAAATGTAAAAGAAATGTATCAAAATTTTGTAATTATTTTACAAAAAGTAGCATATGATAACAATTTAAAAAATAATTGCTCATCTTTCACTCAATTTTTAGAATTTTTCTAAATAAACAGTAAGGAACTGTTTAAATAATTACGTTGTGTTGAACAAAATTTTGCTGCACCAAACAATGGCCAACTACTGCATCGTAAATTCAAATTTTTATATTTAAAAAGATCTTAAAACATTTTTAATGATTTATTAAAAATTCGGCAATTAAAATTCAATTCATTAATTCAAAACAAGGTTGTTCAATATTGCAATATTACAAAATTAAAAAAAAATCGAACAAGTTTAACAGATATTTAGAAGTTTTGAAAGGATAGAAGAATAATTTTATTTAAAATAGAATCCAGATTTTTTAAGGTTTTGAACAAACGATTAAGAAGCTTTTTAAGAATTTGGAGAAATTACAAACTCATTAACAAATTTTCTCAAGTATTTTCCGAAAATTATGGATAATTTTTTATTTGACAGCATGTATTTTAGAAGAATAATTAGAAAAATTTTAAAAAATTCTAAAATTCTAAAATTCATTATTATAACTCTATTAATTTATTTATAACTTTATTTCATAAAAAGTCAGTGATATTTTAAAAATTCAAGAAATTTAGAAAAATTCCAAAAATTCAAAGAATTCCGAAGAGTTCAGAGAATTGAGAAAACTTCAGAGAAATCAGAACAATTCAGTGAATTTAGAAGAATTCAGAGAATTCAGAAGAAATCAAAGACAGAAAGAGAAGATTAAGAGAATACAAATTATTTTTTAGAATTTAAAAGAGTTTAGAAAATGTAAGACATATTAGAAAATTCTGAAAATTCAGAAAACTGTTAATGATTAGTTAGTCATTAATTTTTAATTCGTCATTAATTATAAAGTTTACAACTAATTTTTATAAATAAATGATTATCAGAGAATATAGATCGAAACCTTTCGAAATCCTACATAATAATTTAAAATCAAGTTAAACAAATAAACAAATCATTATTTGGTAGTTATTTTATTTTTGCATGGTTTCTTCCGATATTTTCACATTATTTATTTCTACATTGATTTCCTTGCAATGATTTTCTATACTAATTTTTTTTAAATCGCGAAAAAATTATTTAAAAAATAATTTTTTTTTAAATTAATAACTTAAGAACATTCATTGTTAAATAATCTTAAATTTTTAATCTTTACTAACAAATAAAAAAATTAAATACAATAAAATTTTTCTATTATCTTAAGGATATCATTATTATTTTTTATTTCTAGTTAAAGATTTGTCAGTGCGATAAAACTTCAATAGTTATGAAGTCATTTTTTAAATTAAATTTTTGTCTGCTTTTTATATTTCTTGTGGAAGGCTTTAAATTCTTTATTTGGCAAGTGAGATTTTTATAACAAATTTTGAAGCCAAAAAACGCGTCATTTTTAAATATCCGCGAAGAAAATATTTTTAATTTTTTACTATTATTATATACCATATAGAATATTTTTTTATTTATTAATTTTTTATTCATTTCGGGTTTTCAAATTTTTTAATAAAAAATATGTGTTTTACTGAACACAATGTTAATTATTATTTATTTATTATTGAATCATTATATGAATTTTTTCATGATGATGTTTAAAATTGAAGAAAATTTGATAATGTTAATTATAACTAGTTTAGCAACAAAACTTGAGGTGAATTTTAAGAAAATATATTTTAGATTTTCTTTAAATGACAATAACTATTTCGAGTTAAATGTTTTTTCTTTTTCTCTTAAGGCAAAACTTGCAATTCTTATTTATTTCAAAATTTTCGATTTTTTATAAGTGCTGTAGTTTGTAGAATTTTAACTTAATCGAAAAGCTGTATTCCAAATAATTATAGAACTGGCATTAATAAGTCAAGAATCACGATTAGAAATCTTAGAATTCTCAACATTTTGGATTTCCAAAATTTTGTTCTTTATTCTATAAGTGCCGTAGTTTTTTGCAATTTAACTTTATATAAAAATTTTATAATACTTTTTTCTAGAGCAGCCATTAAGAAGTCCAGAAATATGATCAGAATTTTTAAATTTTCCAAAATTTTGGAATTCCAGAACTCTATACAGAACTCTATACAGAACTTTTGGATTATTCAAATGCGAAATTGTTTAACATTTTGCATTTCTAAAAATATTGTTTTTCGCTTCATTTTCGATTTATTTTTCATTTTGTTATCTGTCAACTTCAGAACTACAGATTCATGCAACAAAAAATTTAATTTTCAAAAAGTGGGGGGCTAGCTACTTTTTTGGAAAACGGTGGTTTTTGTGAAATTAGCTAGAAATATATTGGAAAATTATCAGAAATTCTAGAAATATTTTCTAACTTCCCGGAATTCCAAAAAAAGTTCACTTTTGCAAAAGTGGTTGAGGGGGGGGGGGGGAGAGGGACTGCGAATTAAGCCGCCCATTTTTGAAAGGTGAATTTCCAACGCTTCAGTTATCAGAACTGTTACTAAAACATATAAAAAAACTCCATAAATATTGTAGAGGTACCTAGAACTCTAAAAAAAATTCAGTTTCAATTTTGGAGGTACAAATTCACATGGACCAATGTTTACTTTTAAAATTACCTCAAAACGGAAAAAATTAAAATTAATTTCTTTATATTATATTATTATTATTATTATTATTAAAGTAAAGAAAATTATATTTTAGGACGTAAATATCTTTATCAGTGTCAGAACGGATTTTTAATAAAAATATTATGCTTAAGAGACTTTGGACGTTTTATACATTTTTCAAAAAATATCTTTTATGAAGAAAAATCAAAAAGAGTTTGGGTTTTGCAGGGACATTTAATCAATCTCAAAAACATAAATCTTATAAGTGTACTGGTCACTATAATCATAAGAGAATTTATTTTTCAGTTTAATTTAATCAATTGTAAATACGCTCTCTGTAACGCACCGAATTATACGTTTCACAATATCATTCTATCATTGTGTAAATCTAGTTAAAAATGTTAAAGAATCGCCTTCCTATAAAAAACTTTTCAGAACTAAAAGCCTGTAATTAATTTAGATAAAAATTGATATATCTTTTAAAATGACTTGAAAAACTTTGATTAGAGTTTATTTTGATATTAACGTCTAACTAACTTACATTCAAAGAAAATAGTCGCGTTTATTTTTACTTGGCACATAAAATGGAATTATTAAATTATGCTTATAGTATTTTTAATACATTTTTAAGATAAAAAATTTATAGATTTTTTTGTCTTTTTACAGAAATATCATCTGGTATTGACTCGTGTGGAAGGGACTTTCTGTCAAATATTAAACCATTTTTGGTTCTAAAGGAGTTTTGGTTCTAAATGCCTATTTTCTAAGAAAATATTTTTTATTTTGCCCACGTGAACATTAGTTTTAATTATTAACACAAAATTTACTTCAAAGCACACATGTAATCAAACTCTGATGGATATAATTTAATGCAGATAATGAGAGTACAAAATATTACCGCACTTAAAGAGATATAATGAATTGATAACTATTATTTGCAGGTTATGTGTCAAACTTGTAAATGTAAAGGCTTATTCATATGCAAGAAACTTTTCGTCGTTAGATACGGCATGAGATTAGTTCCACCACATACCGGTAGTTAGCGCGGCGGGCAAGTTTGTGTTTTTGCATATATAT
>JAAAKG020120280.1:0-15095 GCA_010014905.2 Druon quercuslanigerum
AGAAACTAGATAGATATAAGACATTATGTAAATAGTTGTAAATATTGTAAATATTAAGGTAGAAATTTTCTTTTGTTCTTTATTATGTAAGTGGTAAGGAATGAAAGTCATGTAAACCCTTAGGGGACACATTATGAATAAAGAAGAATAACCTAATTGTACAATATTTTGAATTTCAAAGTCATAAGGTTAATGAATTTTAAATTAAAAACGTTAAAACAGTGAATAATATGTAAGATAGTAACATTAGTCAATTTTTAAAATAGTACCTTGTAAATCATTTTAAATTTATAGAAAATGTTCCCAGGCGAATTATTTCAGGTTGATGCATCAAAAATTGCAGACAAATCTCACTTTTAAAACTTTTTTTCCTCTGTTTTCAAGAAGTTTGTACTTTTTCACGGTTTTTCGCTTAAATTAACTGTTTTGCTAAACAATCATATTTTTGGATAACCATTCGTCATTTCAGATGGAAATACTTAAATCTAGTTACCATGGAAAATTATCTACACAGTTAGAGCTAGCGATAGTAAAAATCATAGCTGACTTTAAATCGTGATTAATCGTTAATTAAAAAGCGAGAAACTTTTTGTAAAGCAGGAATTTCTCGAATTATGTACCTTAACTTCAACTCGGTTTATGACGAAGGAAATCTGTAGTAAAAATCTGAAATTTATACCAACACAGTCTTTAAAATCCTATCTTTCATTTGAGCTGATAGAAATAAAAACATACTAATGGGTTCTCGAGATATGAATAAAAATGTCCAAGCGTTTCTGCGACTAGTCTGAATAGTTTTATAAATGTTTTTAGCTGTAGCTTAAGTAATTTGTTAAAAAAAAACAAGAAATTGATACACTGAAATCTTTGAAATCTTATCTTTAATTTAAGTCTATAAAACTTAAAAAATCTTCGCGGGTTCTCAAGATATGACAGCAAATCTCCTAGCGTGTCTGCGTCGCGTTTCAATCGGCCATCACCACTGTCGGCCAGATGCAGATATGCTTGGACATTTTTAGTCAGATCTGGAGAACACATCAAGATCTTTTTACTTTTGTCGGCTTAAATGAAAGATGAATTTTTAAAGACAGTGTGGTATCAATGTCTGATTTTTGCTATAAAACAAATTCAGACATTTTTGTGTTTTTTTTTTAAACTTATAAATGATATATTCTCTTTTAAAAGTCTAAAATATGTCTATTAGGGGTCATTAGATGCGAAATTTTATAAGCTTTCTAAAGGGTTAAAAAAAAGTTTCTCGATTTTTTTGACGATATATCATGTTTCAAAGTCTGCATAATTTCCGCCGGCTATGTACAATACTTTTCTTATACAGCATTTAATACAAATTAGGTACACAAATTCTTAATTTAAAAGTTTTTAAAGTTTATTACATAATTTTTTCTGTAAAACAATTTTAATTTATTTTATTTTAAAAGGAGTATTTATTTAATACTCAATTTTGATAAAATATAAAAAAAAGTAAAACGCTTCTCTACAAAACAGGAACAGCCACGTCAAGAAAATCTTTTCCCCACGAGTGATAAGTGTGAGTAAAGATATTGAATTTTGCTCCTCCCAAGGAAACTGGACACAATTCATTTGGTCTTGCATAAAAACAAACTGTATACAGTGCCATTTCTAGTTCTGGCAAAGTGCCGACGAATATTGCTGTAGGTTGGATAATTTCATTCGATTTAAATACCACTTTCAGGAGAGATCCCTTCTGTAAAAAAAAATTTAATTAAAATTAATATATATATAGTACTATATACTATATTGAATTTAAAAATGAAACTCTTACAATTTCAAGTTGAAATATAGTTGAATTTTTAATAAAAAAAGATAAATTCTCAACAATGAATCTATTAGTTTATATTTCACCAAAAAATATTTTTACTTTATGTAAACAATATTTGAATTCAACCAAAAAAGAAATTAATTTTTAAACAAATAATTTAAGCCTTAACCAAAAGAGATTAATTTTCAGACAGCATTTGTAATAAAAAAAAGATATAATTGCGACCAAGCAGTTAAATTTTCGACCCAAACATATAAATATTTATCCAGAAAGTTCGTTTACAAACAAACAGTTGAATTTTCTACCAAAATAATGGAATTTTTTACCAGAAGAGAATTTTCAAGAAGAAAGTTAACTTTCAACAAAATAGTTAAATTTAAAAATAAAAATCTTTAAGTAATTCAACATGCCACCATGCAGGTAAATATTCAGTTAAGACGAATAATTTTCTGCAAAAAAATTAATTTTTAAGTAAATAGTTGAATTTTAAATAAAAGATACCAGTTTTTCATCAATAATAGTTCAAGTTTCAGTTAAAAAGTTAGTTTTTAACGAAAAAAAAATTTAATTTTCGACCAAACAGATATAGTTTTAAGAAAATAATTAATCTTTTAATGAAATAGTTGACTTTTCAAATAAAATTATGATTCTTCAACAACAAAATAAATTTTTAACAAAGACGTTTAACTTTCAACCAAGTATATTTTCAATAGAAAAAGACTAATTTTTTAACGAAAAAAATATTTGTTGATATTTAAAAAAAAAATACTTTTATTTTTAATTAAAAACAGTTAAATTCAACCAAAAAAGAGTACTTATTAATAGAAGAGCTGAATTCTTAACCAAAAGAGATTATTTTTCAAGAAAACAGCTGAATTTGTAATCAAAGGATGTATAACTTCTACTGAAACAGTTAAATTTTTAACAAAAAGGTTCATTTTTAACTAAATTGTAGAATTTTCTACCAAAATCATGTAAAAATCATATATAAAAAAATATAAAAATAAAATAAATAAAAATATATAAAAAATAAAAATATATAAATCATATATAAAAAAAATCATATATAAAATCATTAAAAATTCAACTATAAATAGCATTTTTAACCAATAAAGGGAAATTTTCAATTAAAAAGTTGTTTTTTCAAGACAAAATATTTAAATAGTCAAATAGTTTCAGTATGAAAAATTAATTTTTAACAAAAAAACGAGTTTTTAACAAAACAGGTAAAGCTAAAACCAATAAAATGATTGTTCAACAAAGTTTGTAGTTACATCCAAGTAGTGGAATTTTCATCCCAAATGATGAATTCTGAATGAAAAGTTTATTACTTAAATTTTGAATTAAAAAAAAAATTACTTCTCGACGAAAAATGTATTAGATGATATTTCAAGCAAAAAATATTTGTATTTTAAACAAAAAACAGTGAAGTTCAATCAAAGAAGGCAAATTTTCTACAAAATAGTTAAATCATTGACAAAAATATATCGGAATTATTTTTAACCCGCAGGTGTATTTTTAATTAGAAAAGATAAAACTTTTACCTAAAAAGATGAATTTTTAATTAAAAAAAGGAAATTTCAACAAAAGTCTTAATTTTTCAACCAAAAAAGATTTTGTAGTCAATAAAGAAAAAAAATCAACTAAATTGTTGAATTTTTTAGTAAAAACTGAAAGTTCTTTACAAAAAAGATGAATTTATAACTAGAAAATAATAATTTAGAACTAGAAAGTTAAGTTAATTTTTATCGAAATAGTTGAACTTTCTACAAAAATGATATAATTTTCAACCAAAAAAGAAGACTTTTTAATAAGAAATTTCATTTTTCCAGCCAAAAAGACATATTTTCCACAAAATAGTTGAATTTTCAACAAAAACGATCACTTATTAGCCAATAATAGATAATTAATTTTTTCTGGAACAAATTCTGTGAAGTCTGTATTTAATATTTAGATGCTTAACTTGTAGCAATTTCGAAATTAAATAGTGCATTTATAAATTAAAATTTCGATGTGTCCAAATGAAAAGGTTACATCTTGGAGAGGCCAATTAAAAAGGTGCTAACTCGTGAAGACTAAATGAAAAGGTGTTAACCCGCGTGGCGATTTTTCGAAGCTTTAAAATTCCATAAAAATTGTATTGGCAACTACAACGCCCTCATCTCTAGAGCACCTTTTTATTTGGTTTCTTCGAGATGGAACCTTTTTATTTAGACTCGTCTCGTCGACCTATAGCTTAAAAATTCGAATCTATAGCTTACATCTCCTAAATCCAGCTTATCCATATATCCCATGTAATTGGCTTCTTTTTTGGATTCAGCATGGTTGACATAAACCCAATTTTGCAAACCCATGATACTCGCTGTCCCATACTTTTCTGCCAGGAAAGTCCTCTCAAAAGCTGATGTTGACCCTTCAATCGGTGTGAACCAAATTCGACTCAACATTTCTTTCATCAACAATGAATCGGGGGAAATATAATTTTTTTCCGTTAACCATTTCGTTACTCTTGACATCACATTTGTTTGAAGAATAACTTCCAAGAAGTCGTTTTGTTCCTTAACCTTTTCGGGTGTCACCTTCTCTCTTACTTGAGAGTCATATTCATAATTGTCATATAACATCTGGATTAATTCAATCGTTGGAATGTTATTAACTCCTGGTTGAACCTCAAAGAGACTGCAAATTAAAAAAAAGTAATTTGAAGATTCGGCATTGTTTCAAATTATAATGCATTTTTTAAACATTGTATATACTATCCTGATGAGCAAAAAAAACTTACGGCTCAGGTGATTCGTCCGTTATATCAGTGCTATTAACCTTCTTTTGCAGATTCAGTGTAATATACTTATTGGCATCAAATTCTTGTCGAGAAAAAAGATCTTCCGTTAATTTAGTCAATTCTTCATCCGAAATCCACAACTGAGGAGGATTTGAAGGTGGGATGTTAGATGGATTTGCGTTGTCAGGCTGATTATTATGAGGATTTTTCAAGCCAGGATTATTCATATCAGGATTATTAACATTAGGGTTATTGTTGATAGGTCCATTGCCAGTAAAAGCTCCTGGTGATCCGTTTCCATTATTAGTTTCTGATGGTTGACTGTTCCCTGATGGCTGATTTAGTCCGCGATAATTGCCATCTGGTGTTGATCCTGATACGAAACTGTCTGAACGAGCAGTTGATGTTCCAGAAGAAAGTGAATTTAAATTGTCTACTCCTTGTGGTACACTTGCAGGCTGATTGTAATAATAATTGTTGTGAGTTATTTGTGTGTGGTCATAACCTCCAGAAGGACTACCAGAGTTATAACCACCAGAGCCATAACCAGAACCATAGTGACTTCCTGAATAATGGCTAGGATAAAATATTCTATTGGCTGCAGCGTTCACTCCAGCATTTACTGTTGAATATATGAGAGCTTCTTTGACAATGTCACCAGTACCTCTTCCACTACTAGCAGCAGTGGGGATGTAAACCACTCCTGGTTGAGAGAAGGAACTTCCTCCTGATGGATAACTAGGATGGTATCCGCCTATGAAAGAGAAAAATTTATTTCAATGATAGTTTAATTTTAAATAAATTAATTACAGAGAAATACTTCATCAGTTGTTAAATATTTGAGACTACCTGCATGGACAGATCCTGATTGCTGAGGGTATGGTGCAGATTGATGATATGAGGGATGTCCTGTATAAAGGGCGATATTAATAAAAAATATGTATAAACAATACTAAACGATTGAGATTTGTCAAAATAATTTTTATTTATTTTAATCAAAGAGACAACAAACTACCTTGAGTTCCATATGCTCCTTGGTACGAATGAGTTCCAGATGGATATGGTCCTGTTTGAGGATACGAGTGTCCTAATTGTCACACAAAAATATGTATTGATATGGACAAATGTAAGACATAATTTTCTTAATTAGAAATGTAATCTTTAGACCGAAGATAAAATTTCTCATTGTTTATAATATTACTCTGTTAATTAGAAGGTGCACTACAAAAGTTTTGTCAATAGGAATATTTTAGGTATGCCAGGTGTATTACGTATTTATTTCAAAACTTTCATATTTCTATAGACGGCAGCAACAATTAGAAAGAAAAATATTAATTTAAAATTTAAGAAATTTAAATTAGAATAAAATGAGGTTTCGAGAGAACGGTATGAAAAATAATGAAAATAATCATTTCTGAAGCAGAAATTTTCCGAAAAAGTTAAAATTCCCGAAAGAAAATAAAACTTCCGAAAATATTAAATATTATACATAATATTAAATATCTTTTAGCGTAAATTTTAAAATCAACAATTTACTATGTTTGGGAATTTTCAAATTGGACAATTGACTATTTTCAGGAATTTGTGAATATTTTTTTGGTGCGTTTTTTCGCATTTGGTAATTTGAAAATACGGCAAAATGATGTTTCCCCGAAAAAATGTCATTAGCAATTGTTAAAACAATGAGTTATAATTATTAATTCATTTATCAACAGTCCTAGGGTCAATTGTTGCTAAAAATGTTGTTTCGTTGCTGTTTCTTGCCTCCTCAAATTTTTTTGACCTTAATAAGGGTGCTGCATGAGTACCGAAAGGTTGGTGAACATTATTTACAAATGTTTTTTTTTATTGTGATTTTATAATAATAAAAATAAACTAGCTATGAACTCGATCTCGAGTGTTTCTACTTTTTCTGTACTTATATTTGTATGTTGCTCATTACACGAGCACTTTGCTGCATTTGTGATTTTTAATGAATATACAAACTATAGTTTTCATTCTGATCGATTAAGGAATAGAAATTTACAAAAATAGAAAATTACAAAATAATACAACATTTTTTAAAATACAATAACAAATCAGACAAATCTAATTTTGTTATTAAAATTGTAATTTTTCGAGATGGAAAAGGGATGGGGGAAATTTTGTATCCCTTTTCCAGCTTTATGTTCAGGTAATTTAAATTAAGATTCAGTTTTCTATTTAAAAAACTGATAATAAAAGGCAAATTCTTTACCAAAATTACAGGTTTTTCAACTAAAAAAAGAAGACATTTCAAGAAGAAAGTTTATTTTTTCACAGCCAAAAAGAAGAATTTTCCACAAATTAGTTGAATTTTCAACTAAAAGCGATCGCTTATTAGCCAATAATAGATTAATAATATTTCGAGAAGAAATTCTGCAAATTATCTATTTACTACTTAGATGCTTTACTTGCAACATAAAATCAAAAATTTTCCTGAAAGTGTGACCTAGTTTTTAAATGGCTCCTAAATGGAAATATTACAATAATTTCAAAATTAAATACTGTATTTATAAATTAAATTAAAAAAATTAAAATATAATATTATTACAATCCCTATGAACCTCTGTCAGAATTATTTTATTTTAAAATTTATAATCAAAACGTCTTTTCTATCCATATGTCAAATTTAATTTATGTCGATAAAAAAGTTTTTCTGTTTAACCCTTTCCGGCATACATTTTTCAGGAAAACGATTTTTCATGAAAATTGGTACATAGGGGTTTTTGGGGTCGCTGATTACGAAACTGAACTCAGATTTCGGAAATTCAAAATGGCGGATCCAATATGGCGGCTAACATTTGGCATATTTTTTTATTTTTTCTGAAAATGGGTGAACAGGGGTTTTTGGTATCACTGATCACGAATCTGGACTCAGATTTAGAAAATTGAAAATGGTGGATCCAATATCGCGACCTTAATTTGGAATATTAACAAATTAATTAAAAAATTTAGACCCTTCGCACATAAATTTCAATTTTTTATCATCCTGCGAGCATGAAAAAAACCGGTGTTAAGTCCAATAAAAACTACTCTGAAACCGCAAAAAATAATATGAAAAAAGATGGGAATACGGCATTCCCACCATGCCGCAAAGGGTTATAACAGATGTTTCAAATACTACGAATGAGTATAACTTCCTTACTCTTCAATAAAGTGTATTAATATTATAGGTCAATCGATTTGCATTGGATTAAAGAGTCTTTTCCATTATTGCGTCAATTTTGGAATATGTTAATGAAAAAAATTTGACTATAAAAAACCGTTTTTCAAATATTATGCATTACTATAGCTTCCTTACTGTTCAATAAAATGTATAATTATTATAAGTCAATCGATTCATTTTAAATCAACTCATTTTTTCTATTATCACATAGAATTTAAATCATGAGAATGAGAAAATTTTTACTATAAAAATCGATTTTTAATGTAATATAAAGGACCATATTTTCCTTACTCTTTAATAAAATGTATTAATATTATAAGTCGATCGATTCTTCTCGAACCAATAAATCTTCTTTAATCTCGCATCCACTTTGAATTATGTTAAAGAAAAAAGTTTTGCTATACAAAACCATACTTTCAAATATTATTTATTGCTATAGACTTCTTACTCTTCAATCAAATGTATCAATATTATAGATCAATCGATTCATCTTGAATTAATACATCTTTCATATTCTTGCATGAACTTTGTATTATGTTAATTAAAAAGTTGTTATCATAAAAACCCGAGTTTTAAAATATTAATAAGTGCTAAAAAAATACAATAAATATTTGAAGAAATCCATAGGTCAATTTGAAGATAATAATGGTGAAATAAGTCCTAAAAAATTCACCAATTTATCTGCAACCGTTTTCAAGTTATTATGTTCACAAAAAAGTGTGACACACATTCATACGGACAATTGCTTAGAACACTGTATTAGATATTTTTAAATTGAGGAATGTTTGATTAAATAAAATAAATTCTTTTTGAAAATGTTACCACTATACAGTTACAATATGAACGTTTAATGGTGGTTTTTTTAAATTCGGTCGTTGGATTCTTAGTTTTGTTTCCAGGAACTCTATACATTGCTAATAATTTGTTTGTTTTAGGCATCGTTTCAAATTTAGCAAGTGTGTTGAAAGGCATGGATTTAACAAGAGAATATTTCCGGTAAATATTTTGTTATGTTTTTCAATCTAATCTGAGTGTAAAAGAATGTTCGAAACTGGTTTAATGAATTTAAATTGGGACGCAGTAATAGATTTCATAAATGTCGACCATCAACACTGCTGTTGTTTCAGCTAACATTGATGCTCGTGTCAAATAGTGGAAGGACATGTTGAAACGATTCAAACCAGATTCATTAAATCTTTTTTATAACATCATAAGTGGTGACGTATATGGATATGTGCATATGATTCCGAGGAAAAAATTATTCTGCTTTGTGTTTTAAAATAAAGCAATGCCAACAAAAGCTATTCGTTCTCGCAGTGTTTCAGAAAAGATTATTGCTTCGTTTGTATCTAAAACTGGGCATGTAGCAAAAGTGACTCTTGAAGTAGTACTGTTAATGCTTATTTATATGCAACGATTTGTTTACCTCATGTTATTTTTTTATTAAAAAAAAAACTTTTTTACGTTGCTTCAAAATAAAGATAAAATGCACGATCAACGATTTTCATCTCTAAAGAAGCAGTTGAAGCATACAAAACACACATTTTGAGCAAATCATCTTTAGAGTGAAATAAGAGACTTAATAATTGTTTTTAATAAAGGAAAAAGGGTTTAGGAATCAAAGACACATTTTATAATTTTTTTCCTACCTGTGTTAGTAGGGTAATGAGGGTTATAGGCAGGCTGTGATGAAGCTTGAGGATATCTAGAAGCTCCCATTGCTAAACCTAAAATAATATTTTAAAAAATTAGAACAGGAAACAGAGGTAAAAATTGTTTAAAGAAAACATGGCCTAAATTTTGGAAAAACAATAAGCTGACTTTTTTGCGAAATTTAATAAATGTATAAACATTCAATTCCGATGATTGGCATTTCTCAACAAATTGACCAATTCTACACTTTCGTTCTGACAAGCTTCTTTATAAGTTTCCTAATTTAGGAAATTAATATGCAGGTAGTGATACACTTTCTCATTGTTTCTAAAATTATTCTATTTATAATTTTTATATTATTTATTTCACCTGTGTTCGTAGGATAATAGGGATTGTGAGCAGGCTGTGATGAAGCTTGAGGATATCTAGAAGCTCCTATTGCTGAACCTAAAATAAATTAAGTTATACAAATTAAAATAGGAAACGGAGGTAAATGATTGGTTTAAAGAAGACCTGTCCTAAATTTTGTTAATTTTTATTTCATTTATTTTTTACCTGTGTTAGTAGGATAATAGGGATTGTAAGCAGGCTGTGATGAAGCTTGAGGATATTTAGAAGCTCCTATTGATGAACCTGAAATGAATCGAATTAAAAAGATTAAAATAGAGACAAAATATTGTCCGTCATGTTTTTTAATTTTCGCGGTTAACTAAAATTAATATATTCACATTTTTGTCTCTAAAGGCAAAAATTTATTTTATTTTACGACCTTAATTTCAAACATCCTTTAAAACAACAGAGCATTTTTAAACAAAGTGATGAATTTTCAACTGAACAGGTGAATTTTTAACCAAATAGGACACTTTTCAACCAAGAAGATTAATTTCTACCAAAAAAGATAAATTTTAAACTAAAAAATATTCAGTCACAAAATAAATGTTCATCAAAGTGATGATTTTTTACATTCTCATCATTTATGATTGAGAAAGTATTATAATTGTTTGAAATTTAACACCACAGTTTTTCAACGGATCTCCAAGTTTAAAAACCCCCTGAATCCGAAAATCAAGTTTTTACGATGGCGTCTGTCTGTCTGCCCGTCCGTAAACACGATAACTCTCGAAAAAATTAATGGATCAAGACGATCTTTGGCATACTTTTTTTAGGTCTTAAAAGAAAGGACGAGTTAGTTAACCAACCATTTTCGATAAAAATTGAAAAAGTGAGCGCATTTTCAAATTTTTTTTTATCAATCGAAAATAAAAATTTTAAGCCAAAAAAGGCACGATATGAAAAAAGTCGAAAAAAGAAAAACATTGCTTTTCGATAGCCTTTCAAAATAATCATAACAACTTTTGAATTTTCTTTAAAAATCGAAAATTCAAATTTTGATTGCACAAAAAATAATGTAATATCAAAAACTCAATTTTTTGGTAGAACTATGCAGGGTAAGAAAAAAGAAGAATTAACAAAAATTGTGATACCAACAAAGATTTACAAATTTGTTATTAATCGAAATTAATTTTTAGCTTAAAAAACAACGTAATTTTAAAACAAAAAAGAAACAAATTTTTATGAAAATAGTTAAATTTTCGGCAAAAAAATTCCAGAAATGAATTTTAAATTAAAATCATGAATATTGAACCAAAAAATTATTTTTTGAAAAAGAGTTTATCTTTCAACCAAATAATTTTATTTCCAACCTGAAAGATAAATTTGCAACTAAAATGATAAATATGTAACTGTAATACTTTAATTTTTAATCAAAAAGAAGGATTTTGAACAAGTAGATTAAGTTCCAAAGATAAAGATAATTTTATATTTAAAAAAATCAATTTTTAACGAACAATGTGGATTTTTAATTAAATAGTTGAATTTTCAATTTAAAAAAATGTTCATCCAAATCGACATTTAAATTTTCAGTTAAAGGAATTAATTTTTAACAAAACTGATGGATTTTCAACCAAACTGATAATTTTTTAACTAAACTGATTTATCTTCAACTGTAATATTTAAATTTTACACCAAATAGATGATTTTTCAAACATAAAGATTAATTTTCTACTAAAAAACCTAATTTTTCACGAATTATATAAATTTTCAAACAACTAGTTTAATTTCTAAATAAAAATTATCAATTTTTAAACAAATTAATTGAATTTTCATCAAAAAATTACACATTTTTCACAAAAAACAGTATAGATAATTTTTCTGTTAATAATTTGAATTAAAAAAATGGTTCTTCATTAAAATTGTTCCATTTTGTACTTAATTAAAATTATAAATCTTAAACCATAAACTTAATTTTCAAGAAAAGAGTTTAACTTTCAACAATTTAGTTGCATTTTTTTACTAAAGAAAGCTGAATTTGCAACGAAAAATTTAATGAAATTTTTTATTATAATTCAGTAATATTTCTTCTTTGAAAGTACTTTCTTTATCTAAAATTTAGAAGAGGGAACTTTCAAATTGTGACAAATTCTGACTTAAAATTTCTTTCTTCTAAATCGAATGATATTTCTTTTAACAAATTTTCTTTCCATATCAAAAATTCCTATTCCAAGTCAGGAAAATGAGGAGTAAGTGAATAAAACGTGATGCATAATTTTTTTTTTAAATGGATAAAATTATTGTTTTAATAATAAATTATGATTTAATTAGAGCAAACTGAGATAATCTGAAACATTTGCGACTATAGATAAAGCAGAAATCATTTTTCTAAATTGAACAAAATTATTAAAATTTTTCAAGGAATCTGTATTATTATTAGAGAATAACATAAAATTTTAAGGTCTTTTCAGACTAAAGGGAACTATTAATTAAACATTTTTTAAATTAAATTAAAAAAAAAAGCTTCTGGCAAAATAATGCGTGTACTTCTAAAAAAGGATGGTTCTGTGGTTCATTTCCCAGCGGAGCTTTTTTTCAGAAAAAATTTAATTTATGAAAATAAATTACAATAATGATAACTTTAACTTTATTACTATATTATTTACCAAAAGAAGGGCCAGTATTTTGAGGGACTGGATGCAAACCCTGTGGATTTCCTAAAGGGTATGGTGGATTATATTTTGTAGGTTTGGCCAAAAAAGTTGGAATATATGGCTTCGGAGTGTTTTGTGGCGACATTCCTGTATTTCCTCCATTAGCTGAAAAATTATTTATTGCAATAATTAATATTATTATATTATAAGTATCCCAAATTAAAAAAAAAATGTATTTCCTTCTTGAGTAGAAATTACCTTTTCCATCATAATATGTACCAAATGAACCACCTAATCTTGGTGCTGATGGGGTCGTTTTATAATTATTATAATAATTATTAACTGGTTTATTCATTACTGGCGATTGTTCTAAAAAAAATATTTTAATTTAGCATATTTTTTTGATCGAATATAACTTTTGCGCAAAGAATATTTTATTTCAAAAATTAACTTACTGCTGTAGGTTGACTCAAAATGTACTGATTTTTTTGGCTCTTCATATTTAGGAGCCGATGGTTGAGGCCTGTATTCTTGCCTACGTGTAGCTGATGGTACTAAAAATAATAAATTGCATGAACGTTGACTTTGGAGGCGTTTTTCAATTTTTAGTTTTTAAAATATTACCATAAATAGGTCGTGAAGTCGTGAAAGGCGCTCTGTACGTATCAGCTGTATCAAGAATATTTGATATTTAGTTAAAATAAAATATTATATTATGATTTAATTAAAGATAAGATTTAATCAAGTTTTAAAGTTTAGTGCAAGTCTTATTTTAAATTTTGTTGAATTATAAACATACGTCGATTACATATAAACGTACGTTTTCTTGATACACTTCCCCAACTCCCTGAACTTGTTCCCCCACCTGAACTTCTTCCACCCCATGAACTTCTTCCACCCCATGAACTTCTTCCTCCCCCTGAACTTCTTCCACCCCATGAACTTCTTCCTCCCCCTGAACTTCTTCCACCACTTGAACTTCTTCCTCCATATGTCCGAGCTTCATTTTTTTCTAAAATTTAAATAATAGTTGACAGATTATTATTAAATTGATTAAATTTCAATTATTTTTTTTAGTACTTGTGCAGAAATTCGGCGTGGCCCTGGTCGGGGCCAGATCTGGCAGAATATGGCCCTGACGGGCATCTCAGTCAGGGCCAGACTCGAAATGAAATGCCTAATTCGATCAGGGCCAGACTGGGGTATCCATAAGGAAGACCCTATCTGGCTCCGACCAAGCCCTTTCTAATCGTTATTTATAAAAATATTGTTAAAATATCTTTTGTTTAATAAAAAAGTGAACAATTAGTTAAGAATAATAAAATGTATTATTTAAATATTTTCAAACAATTATTATGTTTTACATATAAATACTTTGAAAAAAAGTGAAACGTGTCAGAGGTTTGTCCTATTTTAAGACTCATGCGAAAACATGACGCGACAACAAAAGTCTCGAAACTGCGAGATTTCGAGCGGTATTTTCAAATTATCATTATGTAAATTTCGAGACTTTTTAGTGAATATGACAAAAATAAATAAATTTTTATAGTTCTCATATTACATTCACTAGCAAATAGTTGAATTTAACTCATTCTGCATAAAGAATGTCACCAAATAGTTAATGAAAATATAAAAATTTTTCAGTCAAATAATATTACCTGCAAATTTAATTAAACTAATTTAACTTTAGCTTAGTCACTAAAATTAGTTGAATAATTACTAATTGAGATAGACAGTAATTTTAAATTTAATTAATTCTAACAATAAACTAAGTTTAATTTACAAAGGGTAACCCGATATGGCCCCGAAGAGGACCACAACATTAACTATGATCAGGGCCACATCGAGATAACCCGATCGGGGCCACATCGGGAATCGGGATAAAATTGGGGAATTTCTCCACGGGTATATTCTTCCTATATACAGCATAATGTGATCCACATTGATACCTCTAAAAATCCAACTCTCTATTTTTGGTCACAATTCCCCAAATTGGGGGGGGGGGGGGGTAATTTGTTCGAATTCCGGAAAAAGAAATTCCATGTTTTTATTCGGTCAACATAACCCGTGTCTCCGGGCTTTTGAAATTAACATGGGCATTTGAATTGAAAAACCTAAACTTAAGAAAAAATTGAAAAAATTCACTTTTCTAATAAAAATTCTCTTAACGAATGTTCAAGAAATAATTTGGAACTAATCAATTTTAATTCTGAACACCTGAAAATCGTGAAATTGAAAAATTAAAAACTTCGTATAAAATTAACTTTTTTATTGAAAATTCAGTGTCGAATCAAAAATTCCCATGTTTCGTGCAAAATTGATCTTTTTGGTCGAAAATTCCTCTTTTTGGTTCATTTCAAATGGCATAGAATTATTTTTTTTTATTTAAAAATTTTTTTTTGCAACTAAAAATGCAATTGTTTTATTTTTAGTTGAAAATATATGTTTTTTTGAAAATTGACTACACTTTGTTAAAAATTCTTCTTCAGCAGCTTCAATTGAACTAGTCAAGATTAATTTTTTCTTAAAAATCAATTTTTTAAACTAGCAGTTTAACTGTTCCTCGTTTTCCAATCTAAATCTTGCTATTCTGGTCCACCTTCTCTCCCCCCATCCCTTCTGTAAATACTTTGGTAAACCTTCCTTCTTTATCATCCTATACCATTTATTATATTTTGATTCCTCAAT
>JAAAKG020120291.1:0-15095 GCA_010014905.2 Druon quercuslanigerum
ATTGAACTTTTAGATTTGAAATCGAATTTCATTTTTGCTCAACTTGAAGAATGTATCTTGTTTTATTATTCAGAATCGAAAATTACTGCTAAAATTTTTTTGAATTTGTAAAAACTGGAATTATCGCTCTTAATGGCGATTTCATATGCTTAACATATCAATTTTAATATACATTGGTATAATAAATTTAATTTCATGAATAGAGAATTTGTTCGCAATAGAATTATCTTCGCAGTGAAGTTAGTTACGTTCATAGCGATTTTCTTCACTGACTTATTCAAACTTTAGTAGAGAGGTCAATATTTTTGAAACCTATAGTAATGGGATGCTGACTCCATGGAGCACGAACCCCAAATGTGAATGAAGAAGGTTTCTAGAATATCGTATTACATCTGCGAGAAGAGGAAAAGTTATTCGATTGCCCTCCATGAGGTACACACACCACTCAGTGATGAGTTGGTATTCGATGATAAGGGATGGGAAAGGCGCGGGTTGGGCGAGGGACGGGTAACGATTGAACGTGCAGGGGCAGCCGCCGTTCGATTCGCTATTAGAGGGTAATAGGTATTATCGATTTTGGAACCAAGCGAGAGGTTATCTCGGTTCAAATCGCGACAAATATAGTTTTCTATCCAGCTTCTATGGAAGCAGCACCATTATTGATACGCTCATCCAGCCCGAGTTTCATATTTGAATAACAGGATTCTTTATATTTTTTGTAGACAAAAAATAAATTAGGTCCTCTGATGGAAAATAAACCTGTAATAAAAAAAACGCATTTATTCCTCTGAAAGTCTTCTTTTAATTCATATATGAGAAAAAGCATTACACGACTCTGATTATTCTAAATCCAGGATAAAGGCTCTGATAATGTCTGCTAGGCAAAGCCAAAAAATAAAAACTTACAGCAGAAACAAGAACTTTTTCTAGGATAGAACTCAGAAAATTCCGAGAAAATTATAGAAGCTAGTTTTCATAATAAGCAAATGCCGGAGATGTACAACAAAATCATTTGCAAAATTTTTTAAAAGTTATTGAATAGTTATAAATCCATCTTGTTTCACTACTGACATTGAGCTATTGCATCGAGAAAACTAGATTTATTGAAAAGTAGCTAATGAAAATGAGGATAGTCATGCGTAATATTTAATTATTGTCGCGTATGATGGCTTCGCTCAGGTGGCAAATTCACACTCGTCAACATAGCCATACGCTCTTGACACACACTATACTTTTTTTCTTACCCTCCTGGAAAAGAAACATAGCATGTGAAGCAGATAAAGGAAGAAATAGTGTACTTAGCAGAAGAAATAATTGAGGGGTACAGCGATGTAGTTTTTATGAAGATAAATATAATTTTCTCTATCCGGCGTAAAGTTTCACGTCGGCCCGGCGGCGGAGAACCCATGTGCGAACGTCGCATGGGCTGGAGCGGCCGCATTACACCTGCTTCACGTGGATGCAATGACAATATGTTTTGCTATTAGATTTCTAAGATCTGAGATATTCAATTACAATAGTGAATGATGCCTGAAACAAAGACCTTGGATACTAATGGACCCGAGTGGGGAACCTCACATGACGACTTTGTGAGGATCTGCACTTGGGGTGATTGCTAAAGAGATTGATCAGCAACCGAAAATTCCAGATCAATCTAAAAATTTTATAACCCCTTCCTCACACTACTTCCCTCTCCACTGATTGAGTCACGCCAACCCCGAAAGAGAAACGGCTTAATGGTGTACTAAAATCTGGATAGTGAATTCGTAGAGGGCGCGTGCATATAAACAATGGACGTGGGGGCAGTGGCGTCTTCTGAGTAAGCCGTTAGGTTTGGATCATATTGCTTGGCATTTCGAGTGAGTAATCGAATAATGCGTGTGAAGTTGGCCCCCCACATTAAAATATTCGATTTTTTTTCTAGAGTTCTGACATCCTTTTGAATAGTTCTATAGTTCCTGATAACTTTTAGAAATAGTTCTGGCGAATGAGTGTACTAAAAGTGGATTTTTCCAAATCGGGGGCTAAGTTCACGCCCCCCCCCCCCCAATTTTCGAAAAATAAATTTTTTTTTAGAGTGCCCCAAGTTTGACCCAAAAAAAATTTTTCAAAATATAGCCAGCCCCTCACTTTTTAGAAAATAAACTTTTTCTTTATTATTCCTATAGTTCCATAAGAGTTCTAGAGTTCCACAAAAATTTGAGAGTGCTGGAAGTTTTGATCGGAGTTCTGTTAGCCCCCCGAATAGTTCTAGAAAAAAGACTAATAAAATTTTTTCATAAAGTCAAAATCCAAAAACCTACAACACTTTAACCATACCCAAAAATTTTGAAATTCAAAATTTTTGGAGTGCTGGGAGTTCTGTTAGCCTCCCGAATAGTTCTACCAATAAGACTAATAACATTTTTTCATAAAGTCAAAATCCAAAAACCTACAACACATTAATCATACCCAAAAATTTTGAAATTCACAATTTTGAGAGTGCTGGGAGTTCTGATTGGGGTGTTGTAGGTTTATGGATTTTGACTTTATGAAAAAATGTTATTAGTCTTATTAGTAGAACTATCGGGGGGGCTAACAGAACTCCGGTCAGAAATCCCAGCACTCTCAAATTTTTGAATTTCAAACTTTTTGGGTATGGTTAAAGTTTTGTAGGTTTTTGGATTTTGACTTTATGAAAAAATTTTATTAGTCTTTTTTGTAGAATTATTCGGGGGGCTAACAGAACTCGGATCAAAACTCGCAGCACTCTAAAAATTTTGAATTTCAAAATTTTTGGGTATGGTTAAAGTGTTGTAGGTTTTTGGATTTTGACTTTATGAAAAAATGTTATTAGTCTTATTGGTAGAACTATTCGGGGGGCTAACAGAACTCCGATTCTCATTGTAGTTGCGATTCTAGTTTTTATATAATTTACTTTTGTAAGACTCATTGTATTAACGGGAAGGAGACTAGTGCGTTATATGCAGTGTGGGAAACATCAAGTGCTATTGTACAGAGTGGAGATCTGCTGTACTATCTTGGAATATATTTAATAATACTTTAGGTATTCCAATTTAAAATTTTAAATTATTCAAGAATAATATCTGGGATATTCAAGTTCAATATCCTAGATATTAAAAGCGAACTTCTCCTTTTTAGATTAATATTTTGGATATTTGAGTTCAATATCTTAGATATTGACAGCTAGTAGCTATCCTTTACAGAAGTTACTTATTTTTCATTTGTTTTGTACATAACTTCATGAAGAACAAATGAAAAACAAATGATTTCTGAAAATGCAAGGTCACTGTTCACTTGATTATCCATAGTGAAGATTTAGTCAGGCGTAATCATGTATTACGCGCGAGAGTAAAAGCTTTGGAAAAATTTTGGATTCCTTAATTTAAAATAATTAATTAAAATTTACAATTTTTAACTAATCGAATAAAAAATAATTTAACAAGAATTCATAAAATTGGTACTCGAACCAATTAATTTAACTAAGTTCGCAATCTTATTTAAATTTATAAATTTTAATTTAACAAAATTCTTCTATTTTTTATATTTAAATTTTTCGCATGAATAGATAACCTATAATTTTTAAAAGTTAATCTTTTAGTAGGCGTGACTCACTCGGTTCGTTCCGCAACGCTGCTCCGACACAGGTTGCTGATCAATCTCTCTAGCAATCACCCCAAGTAAAGATCCTCAGAAAGTCGTTTGGTGAGGTCCCCCACTTGGATCAAATTAGTATCCAAGGTCTTTTGTTTCAGGCGTCATTCACTCTACTGACACTCTTTTTATTAACTATTTACCGCTATACTTTTCTGCCCTGACATACTTCTCTAGTTTTTTCACGTCCATGCGTTTTTTCATGTAACCTCTCGCGTTTATGTGTCTTCTTATGTCTCTTCTAACTGGGGGTCTTATTCACGGTCCGCGGTCTGTTCCTGGGCACGCTACCATTTACTTTACCTTGATACATTTATTTCGTTAGTCGTTCATTGGGCATTCTCTCAACATGTCCGAACCATCTAAATCGATTTCTTTCCCATATGTCAACTAGTGTCTCTTATACTCACTTTTTCCATCAGAGTTTTCCCGCATATTGTGCGCAATAGTAATGTTTCAATTAAGTGAATTTTCCTCGTGTTCATTTCATAATTTTGATTAAAAATTTAAATCGTGGTTAGCAATTTTCTAACACCGTCTTATAACAAAAATGTTTTCTAATCCTAATAATTTTTTAATATAAGAACCCTTGTGATATAAATTGGTGATACGGCGTTGCGATGTATGTCTTCGTTAAGTTTCTTTTTCTCCTATTCTCGGATTGTCATTGAAAAATGGAGCAAGAAGAAAATATTGTCTTCCTTTTCACAAAAATGTTTTATATTCAATTTTATCACTATCCTTATAAATTTAAACAAGTTTTTTAATGAAACTAACAATTCACACACGGTGACATCTCTGTTCAATAATTATTCAAAATTATTGAAACCTAGTGGTAAATATGCATCAATTTTTGATTTGCCTCTTGAGACTAGGTGATTTTACAGTAGATTGTAATTTAAAAAATTAAGTGTTGACAGCTTTTGTACAATGCAAGTTAATAAATTCAGCGCCAAATTAAATATATATTGTCTTATAACTGAACACAGATGAACTTTTTGGAAAAATCGAAAATTAACCTTTTAAATTAATTTCAATATAATTTTCCCTAAAAAAACGCTATACAGAGATTTATGTTTCTTACTGTTCATGAAATTCTTTAAAGTCTGGGAGTTTTAGATAAACTGAAGTTGAAGTTTTATCAAATTTTTATGACTGTTGTGCCTAAAATTTTTCAAGACAAATTTAGAAACAAACCATTTTTGCCCCAGATAGACCGGCAACCTAGAGTCAACGTTGAAACAGGCAAACTACGTAGAGTCTCGCTGGGGACAATGTAAAATGTCTATAAATGCCGTGTTGTGATTTATTTACAACAATCCATCGCAACGGGTTTTCCACTTGAGTCTTCTGTTGCGGATCACATTTGAGAAAGCCAGGAAAACGTCAGCGTAACCGGTATCGGTTGACGCAAAATAATGCAAGGTTATACGACCATCATTCACATACTGCTTACAGAGGCCAGGTCTGTCATACTTACACGACATGTTTACATCTTAGGATGCTCATGACAGTGATAATATTTTACAGTTAAGAACATACGGAGATCCATACTACACAAGATGTAATGTTTTACATTAAAAAAAAAACAATAATGTTACCATACGGATCCTTCTACACACTGAGAGAGGGGAATAATAGTTCAATTTTAAAGATTCACCATTTTTCAATTTTTGTAGTACTTAAAGCCATGCAACACTTTTCGGAGCTTCTTTTGTAATTCAAGTATTCAAAATTCAAATACTCATTCTGCAGAACATTTTTTGTCCTAAAGCAGAAAGAGTGTCCCCTAATTGCCTCTAAGAACAATATATTTTGTCAACAAAAGATTCTATGACATGGAAGTTTACCTTACCTCCTTGATTTGACATCGATCCGGTATAATTCAGATTTAGAGCTGTACGCTAGCATCTTCAAACAAGCTCATTTTTGGGCTTGTACCAAAACTGTTTTTATCTTTAAGAAAATGGAGTTATTGGAGTTATTTTCCGACTTCTAAAAAGAAAAGTATGAAAAAAATAAAATTTATGACTGCGCACCTGTCTTTATAAGCAACAAGAATCGGATGGTCAAAACAAACATTTTGTATGACTGTATCTATACCAGGAACTAAATAAAATGAATCTAGTCATAAATATCGTTGTACCCCCAATTAGTTTCTATCAATGTATGTGTGGGCGTAATAAATATGCAATTAAATACTACGTATAAAGACCCACTACACTGAAACACCTAGTCATTGCATAATGTCCTTTGGACAGCGAATTTATACAGAAGCGTCTTAATAATAAAAAAGTAAATGCAGTCGGATAGATGTAATTTAGTGATGTACTCTTTTTTTCTGAATGAGAAAGAATACATGTCATAACTAAGAAATCGGTAGAAAAATTCATGGCGCGAATTTTAAACTTGGGTGAACAGTTGAAGAATATATTTCTGGGTTTTATTTATTTGTAAATCCGTGTTGGAAAAACACTTTTATCATATAATTGTCATTATATGAGACCACTCCATATATTTGTACTGAATAATTAGTGTATCAGAAGTTTTTTACATCGCGATTCTATATGGGCGCTGCTGTGTCGCACGTTCCAGAAGCTGCGTACGCGGTCCTGAGTACTGATACGAAAAAAATTAGCTGATCCTGTGCCGACCAGACCCGAGGCCGACACAAAATTGGGAAATGAGTGTAATTTTTCTATTCAAATTGTTGGCCTGAAGGACACTAGCCATACTTCAGCCATACAATGGGGAAACTATATCAAACTCTGGGCACAAACTTATTTAAGATTTGAGCCATGGTACTTGTGTTTGGTCCCATGGTGACTATTTCCACTTTGCATGACACTGGACGATACTTCCTCAGAAAATGCGTTTCGGGCTTTTGGATGTGTTCCCTCTTCAGCCTTTCTTGTAAGTCGTGACCTTTCCATCCTTACAATTTGACCCTCTACGGGTAGTTCAAATTATGGAAAACAAGATCTTCAGCTTGATCGTCCCAGAAGGTTGAATTGGTCATCCTGGATAGTATTACTGACCCTCTGTGGTTGTCAAGTTAAACATAAAATGAATCTCTCCTTAAGGTGTCAAAATTGGACACCTTGGTTTTAACTCTGAAGCGAATTTTTAATATTAGTTTTAGGAACGCGCTGAATGAAACGAAAATACAAAGTTGGCAGGTGCAGATGCACGTGGCAATTAAAGCTTAAAGTCTTTACGTTAGTATAATAGAGGAAACCTGTATGTTAAGGGACGAAAGTCCAAAGTTCACAAATAACTTATCGTATACATAGGCGAAACGTTTCCTGAATCATGTTTCATGTCTGACATCCTAGAATCTTGACAGACCTGTACTGGATAAAGTCTTTGCCCAAACTACTACATGTTTTTAAAATAGGGAATCTAATGATAAATAATTTTTTTTGTCTGCTTTAGAAATTGTTTTAAAACTTTCTTTCTATAAACGAATTTCTTGCAATGATTTTTCAATTATACATATAATGACGCCTTCCCGTGTGGAAATTTTTTGTGGGCCTAACCGGGCCCAAGCCTGGCAAAACTAGTCCCTTACCTTGTGATCAAGCCTGGGTCAAGCTAGAATGAAACGCCAAGTCTGGTCAGGGCCAATCTTGATGGCCCTTGAAGGGTTTCATCAAGAACGTCAAGTTAAAAAAAACTCGAGTGTCAAGCAGGGAAGCATTTGACGTGGAAATTTAAAAGGAAAACTTCATTAGCACTATATACCATGTTATCCTAAAAATGTATTTTAATTAAAAACGCCAGTTAATCAATTATACACAAAAAACAATAACCGTAAAGCTATTAAAAATAATTGTTTTATCACAAAATAGATGTATAAAGTCAACGTGAAAATAATAATTTCATTATACTCCTTAAAAATAAATCATCAATTTTAAATTTAAAGAAAATAATACCTATTTTATCTCAAATACGAATTGAACTAATGCCTAATATTTTGATGCACTTTACAGTTATTATTTGTTTTAAAGCATTAATTTTCACATTCATTTATTTTTAATAAGTGCGCCAAGTGTAACCAATCCTGTTGTCGACGCTAAGCCATTGTAGTGCGAAAGGATACCAGTATTGGGAGCTTTGCTATCTAGCCGGACTCGAGCTGTAGCCACTAGGAAATACAAGCTAGAACCAGGCTAAGGGCCCCGGCCTGCCCCTAGCGTGAAAACTGGAAGTAACTTAGCGATTTCCACACGGGTTCAGTTGGTAGAATTTCTATGCATTCTTTAAAATTAGAAATTTTTATAACTTTCTTTTTAAACATTTAAATCTAAGAATAAGCTATAGTTTATTCTATACCTGGATGGTTGATTAAAATGCTGGGGCGTTGCAAGAAGAGTAATCTGTTCTTCGTTGCAGAGCATTTTATAATCAACGCAGTGGGGAAGTAACAGCAAAGGGCGCCTCTTTGCAGGGGATAGGATATTAAACTTGAAGCTTTCGTAATATAGTTATGTCAATAATCGAGGTGTAATAACTTCGGTGTACCAGGTTTTCGATGGCAAGGTCTATCACGTTCTATTACCGACGATGTTGCCATCAGAATTAGTTCTTCCCTGCCAATAAGTGCATCTATTAGTCGAACCAAGTTCAGATATATACGAATCAGTAATGTCGAATAGACTCAAATTTTTTATCTAATTAAATCTAAGTGTATGTATTATAATAAAAGAATCCCACGTATACTTCCATTTTTAATTAAATTATCGAAGACAAAAATATAAGTTTACTTTGGGAATCGACTTCTTCTTGCGTTTGAATCGAATCGTAACTTATCGCAGGAACTTTATGATATTCTGATCAAAAACACAATTGTAAAATAAAGTATTAGAATATTTTCGCCGAGAGAAGGGGGGGGGGGGGGTTAACACCGATCAAACCCAGGCTACCACACACCTAGCGAAATACGAAGTTCATTTGAAAAGTTTCCGGCCTTTTAAAGAAAAACACATAATTCAAGCCAAACAAAAATTTATTTATCGACATAGTCTCCACGCAAGTCAATACATTTGGTCAAACGCTTTGCCAAACCCTTCAGGCCATCAGAAGAAATTCGTTAGGTAAACCTGAAAAATATAGGTTTACTACCTCTTCAACCTCCGTATTTGACCCATATTTTTTCCCACCCAGAAATTTTTTCAAGTTGGGGAACGAAAAAAGTTCACTCGAAGCTAGGTCTGGTGAGCAGGCTGGGTGTTGAAGCAATTCGAACTTAAACGAACACTTCATTCGAACTGCTGAAGAGTTTCGCGTGACATGTCCATCCGTACGCGCTTCCGGTCGATCGTCAATAAACGCGGCACCCCATCGCGCTGATAATTTTCTCATGCATAAATCTTCATGTAAAATCTTATGCACCCGTTCAGTTGATATCCCACAAGACTCAGCAATTTCCTTAATGGTTAATCGGCGATCTTCCATCACGGTTGTGTGCACTAAACTGACAATATCTTCCGTGGAAACAGTTTTTGAACGTCCGGAACGTTCATCGTCAAAAATGCTTGTACGACCGCGTTTGAACTCGGCCCCCCAATGTTTTACGGTTGTAATTGAGGGCGAAAATTCACCATACACGGGGTCTAACTCTTCTTTCACTTCCCGAGATTTTTTCCCTTTAAAATACAGGAACTTTATCACCGCGCGATACTCGATTTTAACCATTCTCATTAACAAACGTCACCTGTCAAATTTGGAAGGGTACCATGTGTTTTGTACAGATCGGAATGACTTGAAATTTCTATGGTATGCATATGTAAAGGCCATCTATTGGTTGGCAAGAGAACTTGAATGCACCATGACTTTTTGTCGGGAACGCCGGGAACTTTTCAAATAACCCTCGTAATTCTAATATCATGCACTCGATTTGGAAACCAAGAATATCTATTCTTTTTAATGAATTCAAAAATGCCATTATAATCATTTTTTCAATAAAATTATTAAAGTAGACTTACTCCGCGGATGATACAGAACTCGAAGTTGGCATCTGGCATATACTCGCGTGCCGCAATTCGTTAATTTAGCGGCGATTCGTTTTTGAAGCTTGATGCTGCTGGCCGAGGTATACTGACGCTGGTACAAAACACCTACAAGTCGACTACCTACTCACGATGTACCTACAACATTGATACCTCTTTGCTTCGCGGTCTCAAAGACAAAATCCATCTTCTATTGGCAGGCTTACCTAGCAACCAAGAAATTAGTAGATTTAATTAAAAAATCCTACATTAAAAGAAAGTAGAGAGTAAGAGTAAAGAGTTCTGGAACAAATTTTTTTAGATTTATTCGGTGGGGCAGGTAAGCAGATTGTTATGCCTATATATGCAATAAGAAATATCCCCCCATTTAATCTAAAAAATTCTTTTCTGAACTCTTTACTAGCTATTCGCTGAAAGAACGGGATATCATTGAAAAAATGTCCCCCATGCATTAACATTTAACACCCTTCCCCTCCCGCATTAGGCGGAAGAGTTTGTATATAAAATGATTCCATCATGTGGAGACTATGGTCCTATGACCATCATTTTTTGCGTCTGAAAGCTTGGTCTAAGCAAGTTATCGAAATCGCTCAAAAACACGTAAAGTTGGCCATTTTTGAACGCTGGAAACATCACTCAACAATTTTGTTTTCGAAACAAAATATTACTGTCTGTTTCTTTCATTGAAGCTGAAGAAATCTCTGGTTCGACATATTCAAATTTTTCAAAAATCTACATAGGATTCAATTTAAAAAAACATGTTTTTTGGCCATTTTGTAAAAATTCTAAATTGAGCAAACATTTGTCTTTTCAATTTAATATTTTTATTATTATTCACTAGCAACAACTGTACAGCTCAAATAATTGGACTAATTTCATCATTTTCACTCCGCCCTAATAATTATTCCCTAATTTGGGTAGCTATTTTGAATTTATGAATTTTAGTTAAATTCAAATTCATTTAAATATCTAAAGTATTGAATGTTAACATCTAAATATTGCGGCTTAAAATTGATCAACAAGTTTTTTAGTTCATTGTTAAGATTCTGCCATAAAAACTGCGCAATTATTTAAGAAGTGCATCATCCTCTCTGATATACATGTTCGTTTTTTTTGTTTCAGCAGCAAAAATTCCTGAAGAGGGCGACCGAGGATTTGGAGCCATCAGGGGGTGGTAGTAGCGATGGAGCATTTGGGGAACCTCCAGTTAAGTTGCAGTGCACGCAGACGCAGCACCAGCATCAACAGGCTCAGGGAGGCGGTGGCGGGCCGCATCTAGGCCATGGGCAGCATCAGCCCGGAAATGGCGCGAACACTACTGGGCAATCAACCGGTGGAGGCGGAGGAGGCGGTGGTTCTTCTGGTAATGAGCAAATGACCAAGTTCTCGGTGGAGATAGTCCAACAACTGGAATTTACGACATCAGCAGCAAATTCGCAAGCGCAACAGATTTCTACAAACGTGACAGTAAAGGCGTTAACGAATGCATCGGTCAAAAGTGATCTGGTAAATTCATCCTCCTCGCCGAAGCCCGGACCCGACACGCAATCATCCAATGCCCCAAGGCCACAAAATTCTTCCGGAGGCGGTATAGGTTGTGTAGACATCGGTAACTTGGTGGAGTGCAAACAGGAACCAGACAATGAGTTCGTTGATCTGGAGCAATGTGCTGCTGCTTTAGAAAAAGACGCTGCTGCTAATGGAGCTGCCTTCCCCGGCTTCTCGGACTTTATTGGCGACGACACCGGAGACGAGATCATCACGTCAGACGCATTTAAGGACCTCATTTCTGAGATTTCTGATTTTCATCCAGAGTTCATGAAGGACTTCGACTTTGAAGACAAGAGCGTAGACACCCTAACGAACAGCGGGATTGGTCACATACCTAACAACGGCCAGATCAAGATCGAAGATGACAAGGATTCGATGCACCAGCAACCGAGCAACGGGAACACAAACAACGGGTCCGGCGTACTGTCTAACTCTAGTCCGGGGAACCTTGGGTCCGCGCAATACTCGCCAGTAAGGTTGTCCTACTCAGGATTGGACTTTAAATCGCCCGAGATGAGTCCTGCAGCACAAACACTAAAGCAGATGGCAGAACAACACCAGCACAAAAGTCAGCAGCTAGGCCTCGGAGGATTCAATCCCAACTCGGTTGGGGCTAGAGGGCCAACGGCAAGGTCGCCCTACGCGGAATTTCCACAGTTCGGAGGTGCCACAGACTACCTTGGGAGTCCCGGAAGCAACGGACCTCCAGGTTCCCAGAACCAAAATGCACCAAACAGTGGAAATTATCACAAGAACAACGGCGCACAAGGGTTTCAGGGGCAGCAAACGTCTGACATGTTTGGCAGCCAGACACAGTTTACAGGTCTGGGTGATGTGAAAAGACCGCAGCCTGGTGGAGGACAACCGAGTATGCTAGGACCTACTGGGGCGTACAAGCAACAGTATTCGCCCTACGGAAGCCCAGGTTCCATGCCCAATCACGGCAGTCCGGGATACCCTCTGCCACCGAGAGGGGGCCAAGGTGGTGGTCCCAACCAACCTGGGGCCCAAGGAGCCTTCACCGGCTCCACACCACCTAGACCACCTTCTGGTTCCGGAACTGCCACGCTTCAGATCAATCAAGCCCAGCAGTTACACATCAGCAATCCGGGACATCAGATTCAGGTTAGTGTTTATGTTTTAATTATCGTTAATCCTTATATCATGGTGAACTTTAGTGCGAATTAATTGATAGTTAGGCATGGAACTTTTGAACATAAATTGTAGTTTTAATCATTTGAAAACTGATAATCATGTTTATTCTTAAGTTTAATTGTTCGATTCATGCATTTACTTACCCTGTTCAAAAGCGACATTCGCAATTCCTAATTACTGAAATAGATAATATTGTGAATCATAACTAGGTAGACAAATTCTCGTTATACTTCATTGAAGACAATATCTGCTGCTGTCCAAAAGTATAATATCTAAGAAGTACAATTTTCCTTAAAAGCTATTGGCAGCACTTATGCGCGAGAAAGTTAAGTGTTACTTACTAGATTATACTTTCAAACAGCAGGTATAACAACTGAGCTATGTAGCGTTTATTCATTGTATTATGTAAGGGAACATAAAAATATGCCCGCTGCGTAGGCACATTATCATTGCGCGCTGCGCGCGTGGCGATTCGCCCCAAGTCTGCACGAGGCTAGCGCTCGCGAGTGTGCTCTCGCGTTTCACGCTCATTTTCTTACGTTTAATGCCTACAATTTAACTACACTTTTTCAAGTATCATAAATATTATAACCTAAATCGAAAACTGTGATTCAAACTTCTGAGGAATTACAGCCATAAATTGTAACTTAAATGTTGTTCGATTTGTTTTTAAAGAAGGTTCTCACAGCACCTACGGCTTCGACGATTACATTCTCATTGCCAAACTTGCGCTTTGCGCTCGATAATTTGTGTCCAATTGAAAAATTTCATTAAGATAATTTTTAAATTTTGTTCAAATCTACTAAAAACAACGCTTTAAAGTTACGGTTCTCTTAAAAAGAAAAATTCCATATTTTTGAAAATGATCCAACATTTTGAACTTTTGTCTATTTAAGAAATTTCATAAGAATAGTTTCGAAATACATGTATATTTTGTATGTAGTAGAAATTTGAACTGATATTTCTTAACCTGTTAAAAAAACTTTTTTCCTTTTTTGAAAATTTGCAAAATGTTGAAAAACATATAACTTAAAATTTATATTGAATTTAAAAATGTCATTAGGATAATTTGTAAATCTTTTAGCCGTGTACCAGAAAATATGACAACAATTTCTAAACCTCATGGAAATTTTTTTTTCAAATTTTGAAACAGTTTTTTTTGAATTTTTGTCTAATCGAAAAATTTAACTTAGATAGTTTCTAAATATATTAGATATCTAGTGAACAATTTTAATGAAAGTTTATAATTTTATTTAGATAATTTGCGAGCCTTCCACCCGTCCATAAGAAATTTTGACAACATTTTTTAAATTTTAAAGAAGAAAAAAAATGTCAAATTTTGAAAATGTTCTAAATTTTTTAATTTTGGTTGGAAATATCTGCTTAACGAACTTAACCTTCATTTTGGGTACCTTAATAAGTGTATCAAGGGCTGACTCATTGGACAAATCCTTCAAAAGTTAGCGTGGCTACAACATTCAGGTAACCATACATACAGACATGCATACAGACAGACAGACACTGACGAAATTTTATGATTTTCGGACTCCGTGAGTGCTGAAACGTAATGATCCGTTAAAAACCAGAGATCGAAAATTTGGACGATTACATTACACTCTCATAACAAATCATCATCTTTCTCAGATGTTCCGTCTTCTTCTTCTTTCGATTTATCTCATATTTATTATTTTGTGTGGTCTTATTTCTTCTTCTTGAAGAATTGAAAACTTAAAATTACTTTCACCTGGAAAATAAGAGTAGAATCGCATGTGGTTTGTTACATTAGGAAGTGCTGAAAGGTGATCTTACTAGATTTAATATTAAGGTGAAAATTTTGATTTTTGCAGCTTAGCTGATAACTCCTTGAACGATCGAGTAATTTTTCGTTACAAAATTTCAAAGCGAACACTTGTATTCGCACGTAAACGTAAGAATGTATAACATTTTTGCCTAATCCTCAGGCGAGGGGCTTTTTAAGTATTCGCTGAGATTCTCTTCGATTACAAGGTCGCGCGGCGCAATCCCGCTTGGAATCTTTTGCCTCAGAAGAGAATATGGTTTCGCTCATGCGCAATAAATGAACACTGAGGATTGAAACCGGGTTCTTTAGTGCCGTCTCATGCAATCCCAGATGCAAAACTTATATATGGTTTATATATATATATATATATATATATATATATATAATATAAAAACACTGATATTTTCCTTTTTTTTTGTACAGAAAAGTTGATAAAACAAATGAAAAATATCATTGTCTTGTACAGTAAATATAAACTATTTATAACTTTCTCATCTGGGATTCCACTGACCGATTTCATTCAGAACAACCCCTCGACTCGCAAGTCGAACGATATCTGTTGCGTCGCGATGATGCGTCTATTGTTGTCAAACGTAGGCGACACGACGGTGCGGTGGGCTGGCTGGCTGGCTGGCTGGCTGGCTAACATCAGCATCGCGTCGCGTCGGTGTGGCAGGGTGACGCGGCGGCCCAACGGTGAAGGCAGGGAGATATAGTGAAGGGGGAAAAACGAGCGTCACGAGGGCGCCACGAAACGCAACAAGTAGTTTACTGCCGCTATTCTTTAATAATGTTTCCTCTTACTGTTCCCACCCACTGCTTGGGTTTGGTAGAGCCTCACCCATCCCTACTATCGGCGAGAAAATGATAGGCATCTGCCTTTGAAGCTATACAGCTCAGCCAAAAAAAATCGTAGTGCAACA
>JAAAKG020120302.1:0-38274 GCA_010014905.2 Druon quercuslanigerum
TGTTTTATTGTAGTCATCCCTATTAGCTGCAACGGTTTGATTGCCCTTGTCGGCTTTGACAAAAATTAAATCTTTATATTTATTTTGAAAATTTTCAACTAACTTATCTGATTTTTGTAAATTTTTGAATTTGTTAATGTTACTGTGATTTGAAACTAATTGAGTGACAGTTTTCCGAATCTTAAGTTTTAAATCAACATCTTCATTATTTTTTATGGAATTCTCAATATAAGCAACCAAACTATTAACAGGAATTTTATTCACATTAAAAGGAACGCTGAAATTGTTTCCCAAAGCTAAAGTTTTAGCAACCTCATCTGGGATTTCAACATTTGATAAATTTTTGAAACATCTATTTAATCTAAAATCGTTAATATCTCTATTAAAAATTAAAGACCTACTCTTGAGTAAATCAAAATTTTTAATGGAATCATCTCGTTTGATATATTTTAAATTTCGAAGACTTTGTTCTTGTGAATCAAAAAACTTATTATTAAATCCATCAGATATAACTCTTAATAATTGATATTTTAATTAAATTGAATATTGACCTAATTTTTAAATATTTTTTACTAAGTTTACAATTTTTAATCGCAGAAATTTTGCTTGGAATGTAAATTTTGTTTTTTGAAACTTAAAAGATAAATTATCGTTCCAATTGTAAATAAAATACTTTCTTAGATGTTGTTGAATACATATTCAACAACATCTAAGAAAGCATTTTGTATTAAGGAATTAAGGAATGATTCTGGTATTAAGGAATCATTTCTACATCTAATTAAAAAAGTACGTTGTTCTTTATGAATAACTAATCTTCTATTGGCGTGTGTCCAATTTCCAATTTATTCTCTTGTAGTAACACCATACCTCGTAGAGATGTAGAATAAGTAACCCATGTTATAAGGGAAATCTCTGTTTTGTTTTAATTTGATGTGGCCGTAAGACGTAATTAAAAAATTCTACAACATTTTTATACATTGTCGGTCGAAGATTGGATTGATTTTGGTTTCCAAAATCTGTATATTACACTGCTATGTGTTTTTCATTTCGATGCCATGCTATCATTTATCAACCTGTCTTCCTCATATGATTACACTGTCATTACATTTTTGCTCCAGAGTTGGAACAAAACTAGTTTTTATATATTGTTTTTTATATTGTTTGTTGTATAATAATTTCGATTTGCAGCTACTGTCGTATTACCTATATTAGCTTTAAATACTATTACATCTTTATGTTTATTTTGAAATTTTTCAATAGGTTCATCAATTTTATTTGTATTGCTAAATTTCTTTTAAAAATTATGATTTAAGATTATTTGAGTTCTAATTTTTCTTATATTAAATTTTAGTTCGTCCTTTTTTACAGTTTTGATGCAATTTTCAATATTAAATATGATGTGGTTTTTTAGTATTTTGTCGATATTAAAATTATTGAAAAAACCCCCTAAATCCGAAAATCAAGTTTCTTCAATGGCGTTTGTATGAATGTCTGTTTGTCCGTCCGCAAACACGATAAATCTCCAAAAAAATAAACAGATGTGTCCGAAGAGAAAGAACGAATTCGTTAACCAGCATTCCTTGACCAGCTATTATGGTTTTATCCATCCAAAATGTTATCTAAAAATTAAATAATCTATTTTTACGCCAAAGGAAGACAGAAACGTGAAAAATATTATAAAAAATAAAGATCTGCAGAATATCTACAATTTTTGTTTTAACCACTTTTTGATAGGACTCGTTTTTTATTTATGCATCAAAAATAAATATGTCGAGAATTTTTATATTTTGATAAGATGACTATTTTGATGAGATTTGATAGTTTGGTCTATTTTTCGAAAATTCTAAGAAATTAATCGGAAATTCAAATTTTTAAAAAATCGAAGCAAAATACGAGAAAAACCTTCAAGAGTAATTATTGCTTTTAACAAGTCCTATAAAATTGTTTTGAACTATCTTTTGATAGGACTTGTCATTTCGCTTTTATTCATTGAAAATATTATGTGAAAATGCCAAATTAGCATTTTGAAGGAAGCGCTGCAAAATACGAAAAAAATCTTTGCGAACAATTATATCTTTTAAAGAGTCCTATGCAATTCATTTTAACCAGTTTTTAATATGTATTTTAATTTTGTTTTATTTATTAAAAATACCTAGTGTTAAGAAAATCTAAATTTTTAACCAAATGATGTGAAATACAGGGAAGAAATTCAGCAAGGGATTAAAGCTTTTAAAAAGTCATACAAAATTAATTTAAACCATTTTTGATAGAACCTGCCCTTTTAGTTTTATTTGTCGAACATACTTTAAAAAAGTCAAAAATTCAAATCTTGACTTAAGCAAAGCAAAATACGAAGAAAAGTTTCCGAAGCATTTTAGCTTTTAAAGGGTCTGCGAAAAATATCTTTAAACCATTTTTTACAGAGCTCCTCGTTTTTAATTTATTTACCAAAATTGAGATGGAAATATCTCCAATTCCCACATTAAGCCAAAAGACGCAAGATAGTAAAACGTCTGAAAGAAGAGTATTTGTTTATCTTAAAAAAAAATTTATTTTTTAAACATACTTCTTTTTAAGCCTTCGTGTGTAATTTTGTTACAAAATTTGACTTTTTTAAGTTTATGTTTACAAAAAAAATTAATTGTGGGAAAACTGATATCTCATTTCAAAAACTTTCGAAGATAGTAGTGTTTTACTTACTTGTTTTTTAGAGATATACGCCTGAAATTGCAGCCTCAAAGCTGTTTTACTACTTTGTTTTCGTCGACGAAAGGAAGTAATGATAAGTACAACATAAAATTTCAAACATTTATAAGCATTGTGCTGTAAATCACATGTTTCATTGAGTGTAAATCTGCGTAACCAGAGTATCATTTTGAGGTGAGTGTCAACTAAAGTAATAAAATGTTTTTTTTTTATAATTGTTCAACAATGTATTAGGTATAGTAGATTAACAGTGGTGGAAGGGTGATACTGTAATGTGTTTGATTTGTAAGAAACTGATAATGCTAAAAAATGTTGGTTCATTCATAATATGCATCACTTCTTTGAATGTTTACACTTAACGTAGTTAAAATCGAATTTTTAATTTAATTAATTGAATATTATTCTTAAAATTACAACATTAGACAAAAGTAACGATACTGATGTTCCCATCTTGACCTTGTCATGATCTTGTCATGATCTTGTCAAATTATAATGTCATTTAAAGTTTTTAATTAATTTGTATTTATTTTTAACGATGATCCAAACTTTTGTTCTTCTAGTAATAATTTAAATATACTCTGAAAAAACTTCTTTGATTCGAAACGTTTATTATTTCGTAAATTTTAATGACTAAAAAAATAAAAATAAATTTAATAACTTCTTTTGTAACTAACAAAATGGATTTTTTGGGCTCCAATTTAAGGAAATAAAAGTGAATTTTTAACAAAAGAATGAAATTTTTAAACAGAAAGATCAATCTAAAAAAAAATTTTAACAAATTAGTTCAGCTTATAACCAAATGGTTAAACTTTCAACCAAAAAAATAAATTTTCTACGAAAAAGATTACTGTTCTGCCAACAAAGACGAATTTTCAAGAAAATACATTAATTTTTAACAAAATTGTTGAATTTTGAAGCTAATAAGATTATTCGTCTACAGAACAGTTAAATTTGTACAAAAATGTGGAATTTTCAACTCAAAAATATGATTTTTAAACGAGAAAGTTTATTTTCTGCCACATTAAAAAAATATTTGAGTTTCCAACTTTGAAACTTTAAGAGTAGGAAAAAGACAAAAATGAATGCAATATCTTCTTTTATAGCTAACAAAATGGATTTTTTGGGCTCCAATTACAATTCATGTTGATATGCACGTTTCAATTTATCTTAGAGAAAGATATTTATCTTTCTCATATTATCAATCTTCCAGCACTTAAAAAACTCAAAAAAAGGTAAATGTTTACTGAACTTTCGACGCGAATATAAAGTAATATATACGAAGTAAATTCACATTAAATGAAATATTCTTAACATTAAAAATAATGAAAGGAGATAGTTATAATATAACATTTAAATGAAACATGTCAAAAGAAAATTCGACGTTCAAGTAAGAAAAGTAAATACCACTTGGGGCACCGCCAATTCTTGACGTGGCACTGGTCGGTTCTCACAAGCGGTGAGAATTTTGTTGGTTAGTATATGAGGACCATTTCGACTGATATACCCAGTGTGCGATATTATGCGTTAGAGAATTGATTTATATATAGAAGTGGTTAGTTAGGTTATAGATTTAGGTTTGTGTGCGTTAGTTAAGTTAAGAATACGTTTCTCGTGTGTTCACTGTGTAAACTTTGTGGTGTAACTGGCTCAAGGTATATGCCTCGCAGGGCACAACTGTAATTTTTGCTTGTTGATGCGAGATATTTCTAATGCAAAACTATAATTTTTGCTCCCAGAAGGAGCATGGGTTACTAAGCGAAAGTATAACCTCTACTCTTGTGAGAAACGCAGTGCACAAAGCGAGCCGTATCTAGCGCTCGATACAAAGTAGGGATTACTGGGTGACATTGTTAAATTATCACTCATCCCGATTCGATTTGGACGGATTTAAAATTTCACAGAGTGAATCTTGCACTTTGATGCAGTGAGGTTCACTAATTTCTCCCAAAGTGTAAGAATTGCTCTGTGGTTGCACGAAAGGCTCCGTTACCGCGCCACAGACTAATATTTCATCACTTCTCCGAGTATATCTTACAGCGTACTTTTTTCCGTGTAAAGAAAGCAATGTTTTGAAATATAAAACATCGTGGAAAATTGAAAACTTTAGGCCCCTGTATATTAATTTTTTTGGATCGGGTTGAAAGTTGGCTGGAATATAGTCCTAATGGACCTACATTAATCGACATTAGACAACCGGGTGTCAATATACAGCGCCTGAAGTTTTCACTTTTTCACGCGTTTCTTCACCATCACGTTAGTGTAACTTCTTTTAGAATTATCCGATTGGACTTTATTATAGTGTTTTGAAAAAATATCTTCATGTACCTTGAGACTATTATAGCAATACATTAAAAAGAAAAGTTTGAAAATAAAAATTGAAGTTTATTTTTGAAAAAAAAAAACATTTAAAAAAGATCTATTTCACAAAAATTGTATTTTTCATTTCTTTTCAGACAATAAAGATGTTTCCTTTAAAATTTATGGTGACGATACTTGTTCTGTTGGTGCTAATTTACAATGCAATGGCTCAGTGCAACGGAGCGGGGTGTGATGTACCAAATGAATCTACTAGATCAGATAATTGTTGCAATGGTTACCATTGCCAGGGGTCCTCCCCTAGTGCGCGCAGAGGAACGTGTGTCATTAATACGCCTGGAAAATAAATTCTCAATATTCACAGCAAGGACATACTAAAATTTTTATCAAATAATTATCGAAAATAAAATCTTAAAAAATAAGACATGAAAAATAAGACATGTATATGTTCCGCAAATGATAAATTAATAAATTGTTAAACTAAATTGTGTTTATTTTACTCATATATATAATTAAAATATTTGTCATAAGGACAACCGCAGGATTTTGCCGAGATCGAGTGCTAATCTGAAAATTTCCACTCGATCCTAGCGAAACCGCGGTGAAATTTCAGCCATAACCACGTCTCACTGAGGACACGGAGCGCCCTAAGGACGACCGCCTTCTGCATTTTCCCTGCAAGAGTTTTAGCATATTGTTTACACGCAGGGATGCTTTTTAGGTAACCAGCGAAAGGTTAACCAGCGAAAGTTTGACACCTTCAAGAGCGCCGATGATAAGGACGATTAATTTAACAGAATATTTCTGGTACATATTTCTGGTACAATCGTCGAAACTTCCTTACAAGGTTACCTCTCTTTCTTTTCATTCTCCTTGACTATGATGTTTTTGTCAGCTGGTGCCGAAAATTCGATAACGAACATGTTTCGCTTCTCGAAGTCAACGAGAACTATGTCAGGCCTCGAGTGTGCAACAGAAACAATTATCGAGAATATAAAGTTGCAGTATATGCGGCACTTCTCACATATATATATATATATATATAACGAGGTGCTATATTCCCTCCTGAAGCCTATTTTAGATCCACAATCCCTCATAAGGAATACTGAAGTTCCCATTTAGAAACAATTCAATGCCACTACGCCTAATTTAGGCATACTTATTTATTTATTCTTTATTTAGCGCTATGACATTAACTTACTCTGAATAAGTCCTTAATTTTGCTTCTTTGGAAATTATGATACGTGATAGCAAAAAACCATATTGCTCGCGCAATGAAACACTTTAATGATAGAACAATTTCGCTCGTCTGTGTTATATAAAAGGAAAATTTTTATAAAAAATTTCATATATCATCAAAAAGATTTTAATTTCTCGAAGTCGAGATACACCACTTGATACTCTTGTCATCGAATTAATGATCCCAAATTACCAAGACATGACGATTTTTTTGGTGATATTAAAAATAGGAGGCGAAAAATAACGCTCGAGAAAATAAAAATATATCACGTAGGTGCAATTTTTCAATTATAATTTAATTTTAACAGGTATATTAATAATAGTTTTATGTGATTTATTTGCCTAATAATGAAACAATTAATAATAATAAATCTGAGTACCTATATTACAATATATCAATGCTGCAACAATAATTGCAATATTATTACATATGTTACATATTAAAATTTATTACAATATTTCAATTGTAAATTGTATTTAATTAAAAGTCTTAACATTCATAAACAGAATAACCAAAATGACGATTGCTAGTATTCCCTTTATGAATTAAGAATCAAGAAGATTTCTACCTACTTCTTTATTTTTATATATTATATTAGTTATATTCTAATGTATTTATTTTTTACTTGGTATACTTTTGAAAATCTTTTTAAACTTTAAATTTTGTTTTTAAATTGTTCAGACCATTCATAAACTTTTTAAAATGATCAAAGCCTTTCCTGAAATTTCCTTACAATATTTCAAAACTAAAAAAATGGCATTTAAATATTCCTGATTCTTTTTTGTCGATCTCGGAAATCTTAGGTACATTAGGATTTTTTTTATATTCTTAAAACCATTCAAAAGTCTTAAAAAGCTTCTTAATTTTTTTGCAAAATCTTTAAAAATCTACGATTTGTTTAATATTATTTAAAAACTCTTAAAGTTTTGAATTATGTTTAAATTCTTTCAATACTTCTAAGTATCTCTTAATTTCAGCAGAAATTAATGAAAAAATGAATAAGTTAATGTGGGAATTTTATATTTTAAATGTTCTTTAAATGAATGTTGAAAGTCTTCTCTGTTTAATAATTCATTTTTAAATCTTTAACTAAAAATCGGAAAATTTTAAGACATTACATTGAAAATTAAAACGAAATACAAAACAAGTATATGTTAAGTATATCTTTAAACATTTTCAAATAAAAGTGAATTGAATTTTCAATGTATAGTTCTTTATTGAAATTATTATTAACTCATGATTTTAAAAAATGAATCTTTGTTCGAGTATTAAAAATTAACCGTTAAACATTTTCAATTTAGAAATAGCTTTAAATTAAAAACTTCAGAATTAAATTCTTTTGATTTCAGATCATTTTTACATATTCTTTGAGTCTAAAATATTCCATTTTTAAATAATTCAATTCGAAATTTTGTAAATAAAAAATAGAACCATTTTTTAATAGTTAGAAATATTCGCCTATTTATTTAAAACAAGCAATTATAAACTACTAAACTACTCGAAACTGAAATTTTTTCAAATACGAAGCCTTGATTATTTTAAATTGCAGATTTCAAAATTTAAACATTGAACATTACAATTTAATTTGTTCCATTTGAACTAATTTTAATTTGCAAGTGAAGATGTTGATTGTTATTTATATATAAAAACAATTAAAAATTAATAATTTAGAGAACAAAAGCCAAGCAAATTTAGAAGATATTAAGAAGTATTAAAAAGTTTAAAAAATAATTTAAAACTTGAAAAGATTGAAAAAACTATGGGACAAATTCTCGTTTTTAAAGTTTTTTAACAAACAATTTAGGAACTTCTTAAGATTTTTGAATTAAATAAAAAATAATAATAAACTTTTCGGGGGATTTCTGATTTTTAATTTTGAAAAATATATTTTGCGACAATATTTGACAACATTTCAAAAGATTTTCAAGATTGCCAATATAGTCTCAGGGAAATTTGAAGACCATTTTTTTTAAAGATATTAAAAAGCTCTAAAAAATTTCCAAAAAGAATTTGAAATTTTAGAATATTTCCATAAATAATTTCTATATGATATGATATGATATTAAAATATAAAACAAAATATAGGTGGTTGAAGATGCATGAACAAATTTGCTTTCTTTATAATTCAGAAAGCAAAAATTTGCAATTCTCATATGTTGTTTTTCTCTGCCTGAATTTTAAGTCTTAGAAATAAATACAATTTACAATTTTAATATTATATTTACACACAATTGTTATTAATAATTATGGCATTATTAAAAAAATAACCCTGCAATTTTACTTTTGGTCGGTCCTGATAACGCTCAACGTTACTGCAAGCCATGCCCAAAATCGTTCTTAATTCAAACTTCCAGTATATATAGTAGAATCCCATTGTTCTAGATAAGAGACCGCTCACTTTAAATAAATAAAATTAAATACTATTTTTGGCCGCATAAAATGTTTGTTATAAAAGTTTAAAATCAGATTTGTAGAAGATGTGAAACCATCTTTTCTTGAGGAGAACTTCCATTCATTACTCTAAAGTCGACATGGCTTGTCGATAGTTGGATGCCACATCTTACTGAATCCTCTGAGAGACGGAATAATAACCCATACCATCCTATTTTAACCCCTCCGAAATCTCCTTGGAGAATCCTACAATCTACAACCTCTTGTCGTACCACAACCATTCGTTACTACTGAACCTGATACACGATCGCTTAGCTCCTCCTGTGCACTATACCCACCATAAATTTCCACAAAAATTTCATTGATGTGACATTTACTGTCCTTTAAAATAAAATAAAGAAAACTCTGACTAAAACTGAATTTATGTACCATAAAGGCTATTTCATCTTTTTCACTGAAAACCGGTAGCAGTGGTACAAATAAAATTGTTCGTTCTGGGTAGATAACTGCATTTACGACACGGGTTCGTTAACTGAAAATTTGAGGTTCGATTCCGCTTTATATCTCTATTGATTTTATTTCATTTTTTTGTTTCTTTCATTCAAATTAACAATTGGTTGTTCGGATGATTTTTTTAACAGACTAAGTTTTTTGTAAAAAATTTGGTAAGGCGTGTACCAATATTTATCGAATTGAAATTCAAACCAAAATTATCTATCAGGAAATAAAATTTTAGAATGCAAGACTTGACATTTTATTGATTTAAAAGGAGTGGGAAAAAATGCATATTAAAACTGAAATCTGAATTTGAAAGAACTGCGAATTCTCGATTTTTTACGCTATTAGATGGTCGGTATCCTCAAGTTTTGTGGTTGATTGGAACCAGACCGAAGAGGCTCTCAATAATGAAACCTTGCAAATGGGATCAGCTGTGAGGGCAACAATTTCCGTCTATAACTCTAAAATACTTGTTACTCTCTTTTCGGATTTCTTTTGTACGTGATTGCCGTTTTAATGAGAGATTTTTCTGGTTTGAAAAATTTACTTCAATTCTTTATTCCTGCCTTTTTAGATTTTTACTAGTAATCCTCTCAACCTCAAGGTGCTTTCGTATTTTCCTGTAATTACTGGAGATTCTTTATTTTAAAGATGAAGCAACTAAATAAATTAAATGTAGAAAATAAATGTTTCAAATATTAGAAATTGGGAATGTAAGATTATATTAATATATAGTTATTAAAATAATCGTAGGTATATATCTAAATAATAAATAAACAGATTTGAATAAATTTAGATTTAAAATTGTTAAGAAATTAATTTTAAATTTGCAGACAATTTTTTTCAACACGACTATTGTTTTTTTTTTGTTAAATTAGAAAATTCGAAAGTGTTTTAAGCTTCTTTTTATTCATTTTATTACGATTAAATTTCTTGTTTCCGAATACTAAAAGAATATTATATAAAATCATTATGTTACTTATATCACAACCATATTCAAAGCCCCCTGTTTAAAATCTTTTTAAAATTTATTTTTCTTTATTCATTCGAGATAAATTTTTCTGACGATATTCACTAGGCCTCAAACAATTTTAGGTAAGAGGAGACAGTGTGGATCAGTCTGCTTGAAAATTTGTTGTTCAAAATTTGCCTCTTTTTCTTAAACTTTGACTATGTGGTTGTAATTTCAACTGTATAGTTGAAAATTATTTTTTTGGTGAAATTTCAACTATTTTGTTAAAAAGTTATTTTCCTTGACTGAAATTAAACTTTTTTGCTCAAAAATTCGGCTATTTTGTGCAAAATTCAATTTCTATTTAAAATTTAACTATACCTTTATTAATATTATTTAAAAGAATTTATTTTCCTATTATTCCAATATTTTTTGAAAATCTCTATATTTTCTCCACCTTGAGAGCATTTTGGTTGTGAAGTCTGAACTCTATTTTGTAATTATTTACATTGTATATTTTGGCTTCAAGTTCTAACATGTTTAATTATTTTTGGATTTCATGTTAGCAAATTATTAGCATTGAATAATTGGGATTATAATCGCCTAAATTTTAATTGGAAAAAAGATCATTTTCAGCCGGGCAATCTGGGAAATAGCCTGGAAGTTACTTTGAAGTTTGAGTGACAACCTTGATTTTTTTCATTGACACAAGATTGTTTTTATGACACATGTATGACTTCAGCCCTTTTCGGCACTTCCAAAGCGGAGCTTAAGCTCTACTTTTTACCACCCATGGAGTAAAAAGTGACGATAGAGGTGAATAATAAAAATTATACGTCTATGAGCTCGCATTTTATGATAATCAGCACACTCATCGTAAAAACCGTAAGGACATTTTCATTGCACATTATAGAATTTGGCGCTAAATTATGGAAAGTTGCTATACATAATTGATAAAATTACCCTAAATTACCAAAAATTTCAGGGATATTCTGAAAATTTTGGAAATTTGTAGAAATTTTTTGAATTGCATTTTGGATCATTTAGCTTAAGGGAGGAGAAGGGTTTCATCGTAAAAAAACACTTTTTTGTGAATTTTTGTGAAAAGTATGGTTTAAGCAAATTTACTCAAACCTCTTGTAACTTATTCAGTATACGTTTAGCAATATTCTGTAATTTTTTCATGCGAAAATATTGAAAAACAAGTCGGTGACAGAGCTTGCCTTAGAATGTCTTAGGAAAAAAAAACAATTTGCAGTGTTTACTAAATCTCGTTCGGAAATTATCAAAAATCAAAAACCATTAAAATTTAGTCAAAGTATAATCAAATCCTCCCCCCAAGGTTCTATGACTTTTTTTCATTTAAATATTTTTGCTGGCCTTCTAAAGTGTAAACTGCTATTTTTCACAAAAAATTCCGCCTTTTTGTGGGTGGGAAACCCCACTAAAGTAAACAAGAAAATTTTAACTAAACGTTGGGGGAGGTATTTTATACATAGAAAACGTGTACCAAGTAGTTTTGAGAAAAACGCGTTTAAAAGTTTATGAGTCAGAGCTAACTAGACAATAACTTCAAGAGTTTCGCTCAGATCAACTTAAAATTTTGGGAATATATTTTTGAAATGTTTAACAATAAGATAAGACAACAACAAAAAATTTTATTTTTCGAAAGTGCAAACCCTTACCCTTTCCTTAAGTTTCCATAAGTTATCAAGAAATTAAATTAATTTCTGGAAATTTATAAAACTGTTTAAAATTTAATTTTGGATAATTTATGTTAAGTAACCATATTTAACTGTAAAATTACAATTGAGGGGTCGGATCGTATAAGGGCGTATAGAATTTTCTCGTGCGAAATCATAGTCCCCTGGAGGCTTCAAAACAAATTTTGGATAAAAAATTTTTGAAGGATATATCTGGACGTGAAATTTTAGTGTGCATCCGTTTTTCACTTTAACTCGTGCTCAGTACTTCAGTTTTGGAAATTTTTTTTCGATTGTCAATATGATAGGAATTCAAAACTGTTGTTTTCAAAAATTGTTATTAATTTTTTTCTGATGCTCGACGCGAATCGAACACTTGTAACTTCCAGCGTTTCGTTTAGCGAGATAATTTTGAGCAGGCAAACACTCCTCGCGACAAAAATTCGGATAAGGGTATAATGAAGTTTTTTGGAAAGGTTTAGATCAAAATATTTAATGCTTTAGAAGTAGTTATGATTTTAGTGAACATGAGCGCTGGAGTTTTCGAGCTTACCATGCACTCTGCTGTCCCATGTTCTCTAGCTAGAGAGATTTTGCTTATAATATGATCTTGTGAAATTTTTTAGTAAATGACAGCTAAACAAATATAAGTTAATGAAATATTCATTCACCTAATGTTTACACCGACATTCGGCTTAACTCGTATCGAGCAATAAACCAAAGACGACTCGATTCTTTCTTGTGATAAAGAATAAACTGTATATATTATTTTAAAATACCTCAAAAATTTAATAAAATGGAATAATATTCAGTACACTTAACTTGTTGTATTTTTAATCAATAAGCCTAACATTGGCGAAACACTTCGTGCCGTGCAGCTGTACGCCACGGAGCTTTTGATATGCACGAAAACTCCAGCGCTAACCTTCACTGAAATGATAACTACTCCTAAACTCTAACATATTCTGATAGGAAACTTTTCAAAAAACTTTATTATACCTTTCTCTGAATTTTTGTCGCGAGAAGTATTTGTCTGCTCAAAATTTCCTCGCTAAACGAAACGCTGGAAGTTACAATTGTTCGATTCGCTCCGAGCATCAGAAAAAAATTAATAATAATTTTTGAAAACAACGGTTTTGAATTCCTATCATATTGTCAATCGAGGGACATCTTAGAGCACATTTTCTGCAATTTTCATTAAAAAATTTCATAAACTGAAATACTGAGAATTATTTGAAGTGAAACACGGATTAAAATCAAGTTTTTCAAAAAAGTCACTTTTTTGGTTTTATTTCGAAAACTAAAAAAGTTACAACTTTTTGTCTAGAGAAAAAATATGCAAAATAAAATTTCACGTTCAGATATGTTCTTCAAAAATTTTAAATCCAAAATTTGTTTTGAAGCCTCCAGGGGACTATGATTTCGCACGAGAAAATTCTATACGCCCTTATACGATCCAGCCCCTCAATTAATGACCGAAAAATTTCATAAATTTCCGGAAATTGGTTAAAAAATGTATTTATAAGAAAATGTTGAGAAATTTCTGAAATCATCCATTTTTTATAAAAAATATCTTATGCGCTAATGGCGCTAATATTCTTCTTTTTTTATATTTAAATTTGTCTCATTTTGAAGAAAGCTGATTCTTTTTGTACCGAGAGTTGAACAATCTCATGCTTTCCATTTTGTTTGGTCCATCTGCATCTTGGTTGATGCTGACCAAGCAAACTAGCCCGACGTAAAGTTGAATTCTTGTCTATCGGTATCGCATTGTGGATTGCGAATGAAACAAGGACAAAGCTTTGTTCACATGCATACGAACTGTACTGTTCATTTGCCTCTGACAGAACGGATTAAAGGGATTCGCCAGTCCGTATGCCTGTTCCACAGAGGGGACAACAGAGAAGAAAATAGAGATACAGAGATAGAGAGGTAGAAAGATAGAAATATATATAGTGATAAAGAAAAGAAGAATGAGAAAGATAAAGATAAATAAAAAGAGAAGAAGAAATACAGATAGAGATAGAAAGACAAAGAGGAGGAGGAAGATAAAATGAGAGTGAACGTGAGTGAGAGAGAGAGAGAGAGAGAATGCGAAAACCGGAAGGGTGAAGAACGAAACAGGACTTTCCCTCCCTGCGCCCGCCCCCGCCCCCGGTTGTTTGTGGCTAGGAGAACTGAACAAATGGAACGGCGTACAGAGCTTTTATGCAAGAATGCGTTCGGTCCTCTTGCCCTCCCATCAGACAACTGGCAAACCACCCCTGTTTTCTCTCCTCTCTTATTTGATCAACAAGAATAAAAAGTCTGGCTTTTGCGTAACAACTCACGTAATTCGGACGAGCAATCGAGTTGAGGATTAACCTTGTTATTTCAGCGCCAGTTTCCAAATCACTCTTTTTTTAAACGATGGTGAGGCACACCCCCATCCACCCCCGCCGCGTAACCCGTCATCCCTTCATTCCCAGCGACCCAGTGAACACCCGTTACATGAACGCATAGATAGTGTCAACCCATCGGCCCAACTTTGTAGAGGAACATCGGCCACTAGTGGCCCGACAAATCTCCTTGCTTTTTTTTATTTAGGATGACTGCAGTTAACGAGCTCTGTCGAATTAGGATTATAGAACTTTGTTTTTTTGTAACGGCTTGCTAATTAGTGTCGTAATTGATCAGATTTCTTTTTATTTATTGGACGAAAAAAAGGCAAAAATATTGTTAGTGAAAAAAATAAGAGCTTCTAACAGATGTGTGTATAGGAAATTCAGAAAGAACATAGCCCAAGTTTTTTCGTTGTGTTGTGTCTGTAGAACAAATAAGACTGTATTTTTTTTTAATTGTAGAAAGAAATTTCACATATAAAATTTAAAGTATCTTGATAGTAAACAGTACTTTTTAAAGGGTACTTATTATATATAATTACATAAGGGACCTAACAAAAACTAAGTGACGCTATTTTAAACCCTTTTTCCTCCTCTCCCCTTCTTCGAGACAGACCACCACACAAAGCTTGAACTACCCAGGATGACGTAACAAATACGAAAACATAAAAAAACAATTTATGAATTTCATTTAATATACGGTGAAAATAAGACACTAAACGTACAAAAATAATATTTATACAGCCTTTATAGCCCAAAATGCTTTTAAAACAGGAGAAATAATTAAATTTTCAATAAATAAAAAAAAATTTTAGACTAAATAGTTGCATTTGCAACCAAATAGTTTCATTGTAACCCTTTAAAGACGAATCATCAATTAAAAGTTCGAAATTTTGAGTTAAGAAAATTAAGTTTCATCCCAACGAAAAATATTTTTAAACAAAATAGGGTAATCGACAACCAAATAATAATTGTTAACCAAAAGACGTCAATTATAAACCAAAAATGTGATATACTTACGTCTCTATTTTGTTATATCCGATTTTGTGCCCCTCTCGACATATATAGTCACAAAACCTGTGACCCCCCTCCAGCAGTTTGATGTAGTTTTTTAAACGGCTCCTCAGAATTCAACCTTTATTTTTGGGTTAAGGAGATAGTTAGGCGCAGATGGCAGTGTGTTTAAAACATTTTGCAGAATAAGACCAAGAAAATAAAAAATAAGTAGCTTTTTTTAGTTTAAGCAAACTGAATTTGAGATGAAAATAAAGCTAAAGTAATTGAATTAAACAGCTGGAAATTTAAAGAAAGGTAGAAAAAATTTTGCTGAAATTTAATATTATAAAAAAAATTATAAAGCTCATTTTTCTTCCAGGCTATAAAATGATTATAGCCCAATATGTCGAAGGCATTTTTGGGAGACGCATTTTTTATTGCAATTAAGCGATTTGATAAGAGCAGTGTGTCTATTTTGACATATTAGCCTATTTTTCCCCTATTTTTCATATAGTCCTTTGAGATTCTCATTAGTTTTGTATGGCAACTTCAAAAGATGTTTTCGCTCTTTCGAATAAAATGTATTACTGTCGTTTTAAATTCGCTTGTCGACTTTGATATAGTGAATTTTAAGTTCTCGTAAGTTTAATAAGAGTTAATGCAACATTTTTTCCGTTTGTTCAAACAAAAATATTCGTTTTGACGGCCGAAACCCACTATATTAATTTTTAATACGCAAATCCTGTTTCCCCTATTTTGAAAATATATTATTCTAAATTCTCATTCATTTTGATCATTTATTCGATTTTTTATCATTAGCCCTCGAAATGGCTTGACATCTAGACTCTTTCTGAGTCGTAATTCGCCACACAGCTAATGTCGTTTTTTACTTAACATATCGTGATTATATTTGTATAAATTTAATCAAATTCATAATATTTTTTGAGAGTTATTTAAAGAAAGCAATTATATAATTTGATCGCATAATATACTATGGGAAGTAGAAAGAATTACTAATTTCAGCATACAAAGTACCTTATATTTGATTTTTTTCTACGTATTCCAGACCAGACGACATGTAGACGGCATGCTCCTTAATAAATGAAATCAATACTTCATCACTATTATCGACGCGGAATCTAGAGAAATAATAAAAAGGTAGTAAAGAATATTCCTTATGAATTCTAAAGAATTATTTATAAGCTAGTATTTGGTAAAACAATTCTGCTATAAACTCCTTTTTTTTTGGAAAAAAATATCTTAAAGTTTCTATCAGGCCGATTTAGGTCTCCAATGAATTTTTTTATTTTTTACATTTTTTAAATATAAGTTTATAGCTAGAGAATTATTTCACCCCTAAACATTATTTTGTAGTCATTGAGGAATAAGCTGTTAATTTTATGAAAAAATTTGTCATTTGTCATTGAAATTAAATCACGAAAATTTTTTTATTTCATCAAAATAAATAATCTAAAATTACTCCTGATAAATAAATTAAAAATATTTATATAGGGGTGTAGAGAAAAATCTTAAATTTCGAATTGCACGAAAAATACAGATTTTTTTGGATATAGGTACATATAGCACTTTAGAATCTCGTTTTATATTATTTATTTTAACTTTAATATCTTCAGTTGTTATGTTATTTCTTTTTTTTGTGTATTTAATTAAATTTTTATTTTTTTTAAGCCCAAAAACAGATTTGAATTTTCTTTTTGCATACCATTAATAAATTCTTTCTTAAGAATTAAACAATTACTTTTCATGGGTGAAAGAATTTCAACACATTTCACGGGATTTTATAAAATTTCCGAGAATTTCAGTTAGTTTAAAGGATATTAAAAAAAATAAGGTGTTTTTATGCATTTTCTAGGACGTCACAGGATTCAATAAATTTAAAGAGGTTTAAAAGAGGTTTAAAAAAATACCAAGGAATTTTCAAGGATTTAATTTATTGAAGGTATTTAGGAAGTTTTATGGGACCTGTAAGTTTTAAGGATATTTTACAAGATTTTAAAGGATTTTTAGAGAAGATTATTGGTTACAATCAGATTTGACGGATTTCAATAATTTTAAGGGATTTCAAAGAATATCATAAGATTTCATGTAACTTCAGGGGATTTTGTAGCATACATGTATATGAAATCTCAAACAATTTATTCTGAAGAACTGCGAGATTTCAAACAATTTCAAAGATTTAAAAAGATTCTAAATATTTGTAGGTAGTTCCCAAAAATTGTAATTCTTTAGAAAAATTTTAAAAATTTTAGAGATTCTAGTACATTTATTTTAAAAGATTCAAAAGAATTTAAATATATTTCAAGAAATTTTAGAAGATTTTAATAATTTAAAAAAATATAAAAATATTTCCATAGATTTTAAGAATGTAAAGATATATAAAGATATTTTAAAGTATTTGAAAGATTTTAGTAATTTAAAAAGGTTCCAAAAAGAATTTTTAAGGGCTTAAAAAAATTGACAGCGATTTCAAAAGATTTCAAAAAATTTAGGGTTCCTTTTAATAATTTCTTAAAATTTCCTAGTTTCTTAAAAGGCCATCTTTTTGTTAGAAAAGTTAACTGTTTTGTTTACACGAAGAATATTTATGTGTTAAATGTTACATAACTTAGTTCAGCAAACGGAGTACCTTACTGCATTTTATTAAAATTTCACCTTCAGTCACCTAAAATGGAATACGGTAATATTTGTAATGAAAATATCAAATATTAATATAAATTTATTATAATTTTATTCGCAATTCAGTAAGAAATAATGCAAATAGGTAATAAAGATTACCTGGCAGTTGGGTAAAATGAGATGTCATAACTGTTTTGTAATATTTTTAGTTCTGTTTTGTATTAAATCCTAAAATAATTTTAATTTTTATCCTAATGCATTTATGTCCTCCATTTACCGAACTAATTAGATACATTTTAAGGAACAAATTTTTTCCGTGTAGCTTTAGTATTTTTGGATAGAAAATTCATTCTGTTAAATTAAAAATACATTTTTTGGTACGAAATTCTCCTTTTTTTGTTTGAAAATTCTTTTTTATTGTTAATTCGTCTCTTTTGCTTAAAAGTTCAAATATTTTCTTACAAGTGCAAATTTTTCGCTGAAACTTTATATTTTTCGGTTAAGAATGAACTTTTTTGTTAAAAAAATGCATCTTTCCGGGCTTAAAAGTTTGGCGTTTCTTAAAGTATACAAATTTTAGCTATACGCATCAGCTATCTTGTTAAAAAATTTTATTTAGGTTAAAATTTCATTTATTGGGTTAAAAAATCCTCTACTTTATTGAAACTTGAATATATGTCGACTTTTTAGAGACAAATTTCTTAATAAATTTTGAATATTTTATAATTTTTAAAAGATTCTAAGGAGTATCAATAGATGTCAACAAATTCCAAATAATTTAATTAACTTGAGGGTATCGTAAATATTCCTACGAATCTTAAAAAGCTTTACAAAATTTCAAGGGATTTTAAAAGGTTTTAAAATATTTACAAGTATTTCAATGTTTCGAATAGATTTTCTATATTTTAAGTTGTTTCTAAAGATTAAAAATAGTTTAACAAATTTTTGGATAAATAAATAAATAAATATATATATATAAATCTCTTCTGTAGAAAATTCGTTTTCTTCGATAGAAATTTCTTCCTTTCAAATTGAAAATGCAAATATATATTTATGAGCGCAACTGCTTTCTTTCAAATTAATTTTTTGTTTATAAACATATTTTTTGAGTGATAATGAACTTTTTCGTTGAAGTAATTTATCTTTTTGGGTTTAGCTTTAAAGATGAAACATTTTTGTAATATTCAATTTTTATTCTATAAAATTCAGTTTTTATGTTACAAATTCGTCCCTTTGGGATGAAAATTAATCTTTTTTTGGTCGAAAATCCCCTATTTTATAGAAATTGCAATGTATTTCGACTTGAAATCTTACGAATAAGAAGAAAAATTCAAAAATTTTACCTTATTCACCTTGGAGTTCTAAAGTGTTTAATTATTTTCAATATTTATGTAATGAGAATTTAATATTGAGTAATTATTATTATAAACACTTTAAATTTAACTTTGTAGTATATTGTATAAAGCTTTTATTTTCGATATATAAAACGTTTAATTTCACTCAAGCATGAACGTTTTCCCTTGAATAAAAAGAAAAATACGCAAATTCTTCGCATGAATTCCTTCTCAGATTGAAGTGACAATTTTATCAATATTTTTTCCGCCGACTTTAAGCAGTTTCCAAAGTTTGCGAGCGACTCACTGAATAGATGCGGATTCGAGGAGGTGGGCAGTCGGTACCGTTAACTTCCGAAACTTTTCACTGCTGGCTCAGTCAACTTTGCGTAAAAGACGAGTTTCAAGAGAATGTAGAAAGAAAATTTCCAGTAAGCAAATTGGGCGTAGACTGAAAAGTTCCCCGCATCGAAAATGTCGAAAGGATTGCATTTCCAGGTGGTCTTATTGCTTCAAAAAAGTCACGTTTTTTCCTGGTAAATGTATTTTAAAACGCATTACTCAACAGTTAACCATGTGCCATGTACCGTCGAAATGTATCACTCTCGACCCTCCAGAATGCAACACCTGTGTCGCGCTGATCGATGCAGCTTTGCGTTACACGTTACACGCGATCACTCATTTCCGATGTCGCATGTTTGAGCTTCTTGCAATCGATCATGCACACACCCGGACTCATCGGGAATATGTCCCTCGAGGGAATTTATTTAGCTTTCGTTTTTGTGTTTTTCGACGAAAATTTGCAAAAATGCACCTAGTCTAGGCATCTAGAACAAAAAAAAAACACGCATTAGTCATCGTGGGATTCCCGGCAGAAGTGATAACTTCATATTTTGTAAATTTAAGTGTTTTTTCTTTGAACTCTTCGACATAAAAAATTGGTTAAAAATAAACTTAATATTTACATACCACTTTAGCAATCACACACAAAATCGCCAGTTAATTCACGCACGTGTACGGACAAAACAATGTTTTTTTTCATTTGTTTTACACAAAAAAGTTCATAAAACAAACGAAAAATGTAATTGTCTTATTCCACTGCATATAAACTATATATAACTTTTTACCTGGGTGAATATGTGTGTGTGTGTGTTGTGTGAGCTCATGCCCTTATACACTGCGCATACTGTCAGGATCTTAGTGTGAGTGTCAGAGTGAAGGATGGAGAGAAAGAGAGGGGGGAGAGATGGAAAGAAGTGGGAGAAGCGAAGGATATATAGAAAAGAGGAAGCGTTACCCTGGAACCGCCCCCTCGAAGCGTCACCAAATTTAACGTTACCCTCAAAGCGTCAACCGTGCCATAAGAATTTATCACCTCGTAAAGGCCTGTTTACCCTTTCACATATTGAGCCTCATTAGGGTGGTCAAAAAGCCCTTTTCGGAACACATAAACGGAATGTTCACTTTTTGAGGCAGCTATAGCATGATGGAAGTGACTAATTCCAAACCCGTGGTAAAAAATCGTTATAAACAGATTTGATCTAGGTGCTGCGCTTGCGCATTTCGATTTAGAATCACTTTTTATGACTGCCGGAATCATAACCTCACTTTATTATGAGTTGGCGCTTGACAGACTGATTGTGAGTAGTGAATAGTGATTGGACAAACTCGAAGTAATAGGTCATCAGATTTGACTTTTGAATGAAATTTCGTGGGCCAAATTCACTCTACATCACCGTTTTGATAACAAAATTATTTTTGCAAAGTTATTAGTATGTAGAGTTTCAAAACTCTAAACACCAGTTTATGAAAAAATGTTCTGATATTTGTTTTAAAGTGCGGTAGTTCTTATTCATTTTTAGCTAGGATGGTACTATTATGGTGGATATATCTCATGAGAGTTTATCTTGTGCCCACGTTGTAGAGAGTAGGAACCATTTTTTTGGTTACTAAAAAATGAATATTAACATTTTGTGCAAAAAAATTATAATAATGAAATACGGAAAAGTTCAAAGAAACAAAGTTATTCCTCTCAAACAGTTATAAAAAAAGCCCAGGTGAATAAGTTATACATAATTTATATATAGTGGAGAAGCCAATTATATTTTTCGTTTCTTTTATGAACTTTGCTATGAAAAGCAAATGAAAGATATCAGTGTTTCTCCACTATATATAAATTATGTATAACTTTTTCGCCTATAGTGATAAATTCAACTCTATATTTTTTCTCATAACGAACTCAAAGTATTTCCCAGTAAACAAAATTTAATATTTTTATAAAATACCTTTAATCACCGAAAATTTTTTTAAGAACGTTTTAAAAACTTTTTTTAGAGAAATGACTTTACTTGTTTGGCTTTTTTCATATCAAGTCTTGTTTTTTCATAAAAAGCAAATATTTATTTCATACTAACAAAAGAAAATGTTTCTTCTCTCCAAGCCGCGTGCGCAAGATAAACTCACATGCGATATATTCACAATAATAGTACTATCGTAACTACCGCACTTTAAAGCAAAAGTCAGAACATTGTTTCATAAATTGTGTTACGAGTTTTAAAAGTTTAATTACCCATAACTTTGCCAAAATAATTTTTCTATCAAATTAGTAAAGTACTTGTCGACTTAAACCCTTTGGAATACAATATATTTCATTCGCAGAAAATTCTGTGAATTGATTGACTTCAATGTGTTCAGTCTGCATGATTTGAAAATAATTCGGCCCCGGTATTATTTTATTATTATTATTAAATTTTGTTTCCGGAAAAATGCGATTCACGTTTCTTGGCCTAAGCTTGGCATGCTGGAGATTAATAGAATTTTTTGGTGTTTCTAATGAATAAATTCCACTAGAATGCTCTGGATTCTAGCGCCTCCCACGTCAGAAATTTAACTACTTGGTTGAAAGCTGAACTACTTTGGTTAGCATTTTTTTTTTTGGTTAAGGATTTATCTGTTAAGTTGAAAATTGAACAGTTTGTTGAAAATTTATTTGATTTTCAATTCAAAGGTAATTTTTGTTAACCTGAAAATTGAACTATTCCTTTTTTGTTTGAAAGTTCAACTATTTGGTGGAAACTTCATGTATTTTTTTGCTTTTGTGGCAGAAAGTCAATCTTCTTAGTTGAAAATTCATTTTAGAAGGTTAAAAAATCAGCTGTTTGGTTTAAAATTTAACTATTTTGTGGAAAGTTAATTCATTTTTATTTAAATTTCTGCATTTTCTTAAAATTTAAACTATTTTGTTAAAATGATGTTTTTGATTAAAAATTTAACTGTTTTGTTAAAACTTAGTTAAAAATAGTTATATTATTAAAAGTTAAATTATTGTGTAGAAAATTTATCCCCTTAGCTTGAATATAAACTATTTAGTCGATATTTACCTTTTTTGAATTAATTTTTTGTTATGTAAATTTAACCCTTTCATGTTGAACATTTATCTCTTTTGCGAGAAAATCTGTAATTCTATATGATTCTTTTCAATTAAGGAAAAATGATAAATTAACTGAGTTTAAATTGTTAATTTATCATTTACAAAAGTCGATTTTAAACGGTCATATTTTAAAAACATTTTAATATTTAATTATTATAATGCCAAAAATGTATAAACTCTTCATCATAATCGGAACAATGATTGTTAAATGTTGGTAATAAAGGAATTAATAAACAAATAACTATTTCTGCATTCCTTGATTTTTTTTTTGCTTTTCCGTTAAGGTAAGCACAGTGGACATGTTTAGTTTTTAATAAATATTTTCAGAAAATCTCTCATTCTTACTTAATTTGAGTTATTTTAATTAAATCTATTTATTAGTTGAGTAAATGAGTAACGACTTTTGTCTTTGATGTAATAAAATTATTATTTTTGGATTTAATAATTGTTATTAATAATTTGTACACAATGTTCAAATTGTTGTTAATTTATAGTTTGTCATTCATTCGCTGTCCACGATATAAATTTTGGATGAAAATTTAATCAACTGTGCATAAAATTAATAATCTAAAGAGTATTGTTTGAACAGTTCTTGTGCAATCAATTTATTCCTTTGAAAAAATTTAAGAACGTGTATTTATAAAAAATTATAAATCCGTATTTTCTATCAAAGTGGTTTTTTAAAAATACGGTTGCAAGTAAATATTTCAGTACAGGTAGATTTTTCTTAATAGAAAAGGTAATTCGCCCTGATAAATGGATAAGAAAGGTCAACTTTGGGAGATCATAACATTTGATTAAAAATTATTATTAAAAATCACGGTCAACTTTTAATTTTTGTTTCAGGTCAACTTTCGACATCGCGATACTCATTTACTGCAACGCCACTGGTAAGAAAATTACTAATATGGGAAGTGTCGTTAGAAATTACACACTAAAAATTAATTGTTAAAAAATATTTGTATCTATTTTTGATTTTCATAGAAATGTGTAGAATGTTATATTACTATCATTGAACATCAAATACTTTTTACAATTTTATTCTAATTTTTTTAATTTTTAAAGACTATATCTTGATGTAGAATTTCGTTGCGCATCTTTTTCCTCCTAGGAAAAAAGTTGCATCTTTTTTAGTTTTCTAATTAAAGCCAAATAACTAGCTTTTCTGTAAAAATAAATTTTAATTTATTTTTCACTACAACTCGTGCTGAGTCAGTCACTTTTTAGGGGTTTTCAATAAAAATTTTTAGAGAATGTAGTTCGAGACGTCCTTCGACTGATAGAGCAAAAGGAGTCAAAAACTTCCAGCGTTTCGCTTATCGAGGGAACTTTGAGCAACAAAAAACTTCCAGCAAGAAATTTTAAACGACAGTACAAAGAAGTTTTCTGGAAAATTTTATACCAATCGAATTGATATTTAAGAAGTTATTAACGCCTCAAGTCGATAGCGGCTAGGCAACTTGTGCGCGGGCTGTAATAAGTCACAGACTCGATTCATAATAATGAAATAAATTAACTGCTATTTGCAGTGACAAAATTATTTCTATTACTTTTATGACATATTTCTTTACTGAATTTTTTGACAATATAAAATTTTTTACCTTATTCCTCGTAGTTTTTCCAAAATTTTCCTCTCAATGTTCGTCTTCTTCTACCTCTAGAATTTGCTGGCTCTGCCATCATATCACAACACTTTGGTTTAAAAATTAAAAATACAGTGATATTTCTCTTTTAGAAGCCAAGAAATACTAACGCTTTATTACAGCAGAAGCGAAGAACAAATGCACTTTCTCGATATTTCACTGGTTTCAGTTCCACAAATTTAAAGCATAGAGAAGTTCGCGGAATTAAGAATCTGGTGAATCTCAACTATCAGATGTTTTTTTTTTACTTTTGTTCAGTCTGTCTAAAAAAAAGAAACCATTATATTTCACATAACAATAAAGGAATAAATTATTGTACGTTATGGACTATAATTGACACTATAATATTACCTAGTTATTTGATAAGCTTTCATTTTTGGCGTCTGTGAACTGTATTATGAATTAGATCTCCGACTCTCGCTACAACCCTCGCGCGAGTCGCCTAGCCGCTATCGACTTGAGATAGATTTTTGCAGAAAACTTCTTTGTATTGTTTATAACAACTTTCTTGCTGAAAATTTTTTATTGCTTAAAATTCGCTCTATAAACGAAACGTTGGAAGTTAGAGAAGTCCGATAAGCGCTACGCATCAGAAAAAAATAACGGTTTTTTTAAATAAATTTTTTAATTTCTTTTCCTCTATCAGTCAAAAAACATTACTATCTACATTCTCTAAAATTTTAATTAAAAAATGCTAAAAACTGACTAACTGAGCACGAGTTGAAGAGAAAAACGAATTAAAGTTTATTTTTCCAGAAAAATCAGTTATTTGGTTTTAATTAGAAAACTAAAAAAGATGCAACTGTTTGCCTTGAGGAAAAAGGATGCTTAATGACATTCTACATCTAGATATAGTAGTCTTTAAAAATTGAAATTTGAAAATGTTTTTGAAAGCTGCCAGGGGCCTTTCCACTCCCGGCGAAAGAATTTTATAAACCCTTCTTCGATCCGGCAGTTCAAATTGTTGACTGTTTAAAAATCGAGAGATATCTATGTTAAAAATATTGTATTGATAATAATTTACTCTCTTTCACCTTTTCCAGTTTAATTAAAGGCAACAGTTTTTGGGACTAAGTAATTAATATACAGTGATTTTTAATCTTGAATAGTTATGATTATTCCCCTTCTTTTGTAGATTTAAGGGCATCTCTGCAGTTTTTAATATTGCTAAATTTTTAAATTTTCTGATAATAGAAAATTCCTGATATTAAATTTTTAAATTCTATAATATCATAAATCGTCAAGTAATTAATTATTCGGGAGTTTTCCCATTCGGAAATATTAAATTGTCATGGTTTTTTTTTTATTTCGGGAGTTTCGTATTAGGAATATTTTTTCGGGAATCTTCATTGTCGGGAATTATATTTCTCGTAATTTTTTAGTTGTCCTTCAAAAATATCGAAAATATAATTTCAGAAATGTTAGAAAAAGAAAAGTTAGTTATATATAAATAACGAAAAATTATATAAAATAAAATATTCAATTTAAAAAATGTATATTAAATTCTTATTGATCCTTTGCAAAATTTCCAAGATCTTTTACTCATCCCACTTCTATATTTCTCTGTCAGCTGAGAACGAATCCGACGTGACGTTTTTGTCGCAACACATCCCAGATGATACATGGGAGTGTCTTCGGCGGGAAATATGTAAAACAGCACTTTCCAACCGAAAGAAGAGTGAAAAATAAAAGACGATACATAAGAAAGGAAAAAGCTGTTGGCAAGGGGTGAAAGAAATGGCTCTTCAAAAATAAATATAAATATGTCGCCAGTCTCAAGATGCAGGTTTGAGAGTGAATGAAAGAAAACATGCTAGTCTTCGGCTTATCTTTTCTGAATTTTTAAAACTTTAATATTATTTGTTATTTTATTTAATTCCAATCAGTGACTGTTCAAGAACTATGTCACATGGGGAGGGCAGATTTTGTGACGATTTGTGATATTTTGTTGAGGTTTTGTGATATATTTAATTGATAATGAAAACGTGAGCCTCCCACCACAAAATACAGTAGTCCCGCCTTTCGGAGCCTTGTAGTTTCTGGTGAAAATTACCATGCTGGTCTTTTCCAGATTTACGAGAGCCCTGAGCTGTCGAGCCAGAGCTCTACAATGTGCAGCTCTGACCTTGTCATACCCATCAACGTTTCCAGATGGGCCCCCCTGTCTAGGATTATAAGTCATCCACATAACCCTGGGTATGTCACGCCTCTATATTAAGCATACGAAGGAGAGGCAACAGGACACCCCCCTTGTGGGCAACCTGGTTTGGCTACAGCATGGAGTGCCGTTTCTACCGAGCAGCCTGCCTGTAAAGCATACTGTGCTCTGTGCAGCGGGAGGCTCAAATCACCTCATCCCTGATATATCTCTCGACCAGTTTCTCCAACGTCTTCTAGGTAAAAAAAGTTAAGCTGATCGGTCGAAAATCTTTTGCAGAAGTGCAACCCTTCTTCCCCGGTTTGGGATTGAAGGTCACTCGGCCGTCTTTCCATGCTGATAGTACGTGTTTTAGAGCAATGCTTGCCTTAATAATTTCGACAGTAGAGGGACGATACAATTCAGGTTTTTTTTAAAAGTGCTGGAAAGATGCCAGCCGTCCCTGACAATTTAAAGAGGCAGAAGGACTCATCGGCCCGTTTCACCTTTTTGCTGTCTACGACCTTGGAGACGACATTTCAATCGGCCCACTCTAAATCATAGGCCAGCCTTCCTCCTTTTCGTTTCGTTCATATCCGCGCAAAATCCGGGAAGTGAAATTCTATCAGGTGGTTCAGCGTTACTTCTTCATTGTTGGAAAAATTGCCATTTTTTTAGCCATATTAGCCCGAGGCGAGTTTCGGGTTTTTCGCTAGAATCTTGTGGGGCCTCGCTGTTTCCGGAATGTCTTTCGATTACTCGAAGCGGTCCCGCCAGTCTTCCCTCTTGTACTTTCTTCTATATTTTTTGTATTCATACTGAGCTGTCTTATAGATATCCTAGTCTGAAGGCAATTAGTTCTATCTGGTCTTTTGTATAACGTTCTTGGTTTTTTGCGGAATTTCTCCAGGTGAATATTTCACCATTCTGATCCTTTTCTAGATTTATTTGTGCTTTTAGGTCAATCGTTTTCATATGATTATATGTTAGCATAGTTTGTAAGAAATTCCATAAGCCTTCCTCTGAGTTCCACTTTATATGAGTTCCAATGTGTATTTCTAGGGTTTCTGATCTTTGAAACTTCCGGGTCCGAGAGAGAATACTCATCAGAGACTCTCATGTTCACTACCCTGCCCCTCAGCTTCTCCGAGCATAATGTATTATATATTTTGAGAGTTGGAATCACAACTCAACAGCACAGGAATCCTGTTCCCGTGCCAGTGCCTGATTAGAGTCTTCACCTGTCTGGGAGATGGAGGTCCATAAGCATCGTCTGGGAAATAAGTTGAGCTAATAATCACCTATAGGAGCCACACCCTCACTAATCCTTTCCCTGTATTACCAGGGTACTTGGCTAATAACAAGCTCTGTCTGCACCACTGACATGCGTCTGGCTAGAAAAGCCGAGGCGCCTTGGCTGTGGTGCGAATGAATCTGCATTATGAAGATTTCCGTTTCAGTCATAGAAAGACTAATTCGAGGTACCTCCAAAATCTTCAGGTCCCCCTACGGATTCCAGTTGGAACACCCGGAAGAAAACGCTGTCTGTCCGCAAATAGGGAAGGCCAGCGGCCAGAATCCACCCTCTCTCCCTCGGCCTGGATCCTTGCCTGACGGAATATATCTTCCACGAATCAGTTTCCAGGGTTGGGTTCAATAAGCTAAGGCACCCCAGAAAGGCCATCGGATTTTCGGTAATACCGGTAATCGGGGCAGTCGCTCAGCGGTACCGCTGCGGTACCTTTGCAGACATTCCGTCCGCTTGTCTTTCAGGTTTACTCCGTCTTTGAGTCTAAACTTTGGAGTCCTCTTTTCTATCCAGTCTCACTACAATGGCCTCAAACCTGATGAATATGACATTGAATCTGGGGGCGTGCTCTTTGCGCGGTAAGGTTTTAATCTCTTTAGAGATTTTCTCCCGCAACCTGTTCAGATCCTTGAGAGCTAAACAGGCTTGGGAATAACCCGACGCGACGCCAGTTCACAACAGGGCGTTATGGACGTTATGGTCCATCTGCGCGAAAGTGAGACCCTGTGTATCCAAGGTCTTATGCTGTTTCTGTCGAGTCTTTTTTGCTCTTGCCCATAGGCTATTGTTTAGGAGACGCGGTTTTTATCATTTCGCATCCCTTCCTGTAGTTTGCCCTTTAAGGAACCTTCCATTTTCGGTGGTGGGTTAGAGGAGGATTATGAAACGAGTCCTCATTGTTATTAGTTTGCTTTATTTTGTGTCATCCTATCATAGTCCTACAAGAAGATAGGAAAGTAAGAATCACCCCCCGCAGTAGACCCATACTATGGGATTCGACCTGGTCTCACAAAGTTTCCGTTAAGACATCTTCTTTGAGGCCCCTGTATGTCAGTCTCTACTATGAGGATCAGGCCGGGTGTTCAGCGATTTGTTGACTCTGGTGCCTTTCAGTTCTTAACACAACGATCACATCCTGGCATGGGAGCATGAGAACTCTCTCCCTCGTTATTCCAGGATGTTTGGTATTACCTCCTGAGAGGAGCGCTCCTTAGTTTAGATCTCACCGCCTAGAGTCCGATAGATCCCCAGAGTAGCTACATCTCGCCTCTTTCTTTGTTGCAAATTGATCGTGTTTAATTAAACTTTGAATTATTAAATTTTTTATTACGAATTCATCCTTTTTGGTTGAAAATTTCACTACTTGATTGAAAGTTGCGCTACTTTGTTAATTTTTACATTCTCATTCACGAGACTGTAATATAATCATCAAACTTTTAATCTCTCGTTTTTAATGAATCTTTACGTTTCGACATTCACTGAGTCCGAAGATCATAGAATTTTTTCGGCATCTGTCTGTATGTCTGTCTGTCTGTATGTATGTCGTCTATCTGGCTGTATGTATGGTTATCTGCATTTGGTGGCCACGCTAACTTTTGAAGGATTTTTCTACTCGAGTTAGCCTTTGATGCACTTCTTAAGATTCCTAAAATAAAGGTTAAGTTCGTCAAGCAGCTATTTCCAAATAAAATGAAAAAATATATAGCATTTTCAAATCTAATTTTGTTGTTGTAATTCTATAAATTTTTGTCAAAGTTTCTTATGGATGGGTAGAAGACTTGCAAATTATTATAATAAAAAATATTTAATTTCGATAAAAATTAAAAAAACATGCACTTTTGAAAATTTTGAAAACGTTCAGATAAATAGAAAAAAAAATATTTTCCTTATGGATTAGGAAATTTCATTTAAATTCTTTCTTCGATATCAAATATATTTAGAAACTAGCTTAGTTAAATTTCTCAATTAGAATTTTATGCGTTTTAGAAATTTTTGTCAAATTTCTGGTTATATGCTTTTCAACATATTAAAAATTTTCAAAAAAAGGAAGAAATGATATTTTTTTAATAGATTAAGAAATATCAATCTAAAATTCTGCTATGTATAAAATCGAAATTATGCAATTTTTGTTTTTAAGATATCTGTAAATTTAAAGCATTGTTGTAGGTGCTTTGAGAATATTTTTATATGTATATTTTTTATTCATATATATGTACAATATTTGAAGAAATGTAGTTAAAGTGTAGGCATTAAACGTAAGAAAAAGAGCGCGAAGCGCCGCGCGCCCGGCGCGCAATGGGAAAATTTAAAAAAATTTAACTATTCAATTATTGGCTAAAAATTGATTTTTCGTAGTTTAAAATTAATCAATTTTGCAAAAAAAAAATTATTTTAGACTTGCATTATTATCTAAAGATCTACTATTCTGAGTTTCAAATTAAAAGCTAAGCCCTATGATTGATGGACCATTTTTTATTTTCGATGCATACGAACATTTGATCAGTGGAGATAAAATTTTATCATTTCTCCCGGATACGAGAGGAGCGAAGATTAAATGTATAATACATGAATTTTATTAGATTTAAACTAAAATTCATACGTGATCCATAAGTCAATAATTTCGAGTCGCTTGGTGTAATACATCACTGATCCGTTATTAGCAAATTTTTAGTTAATAGATTCATTGATCGCTGTTCATGGAACTAGAGCTGTATGTGCACATATTGGTCGTACGCAAATTTCGACCGTTCATGGGATAATAATACAGGACAATGCATTAAAACGAGAGAACGATAACTGATTTTACGATTGATCTCGGAACGAGCAAATAGGAAATAATAATTTCTCTCTAAGCTCCTGTCAGTCAGGCGAAATCGAGAATTTCGTGCAGAGGTAATCCGGCCCATTATTCTCTGCTTTTCATGAACCCATTGTAGATTTTGTACGCCTATATTTATTTAATTCCATTTTGTCTGCCTTCTGTTGCTAAACTAAATTTCAAAATAAACTTAAATTAAATTTGTACCTTTGTGAAAAGAATTTAAAAATAATGCGGAAAAAATTAGATTTTTAATTCAAAACGCAATCGTAGACTAAGCTTTTTTCCTGTGAAGATTTCCAATCAAAATATTTTCAGTTTCAAGATTCGTATTATTACGGCTCACATTCCACTAGAATCTCGTAAACTTAGAACCCATTTTTTCCGAGTATAAAATTGAGCAGAAGAAAGAAAAGCTTCTAGGGTTTCGAGCTTCGAGAAGCAGGCATATTTCACAGAAAGTACGTAGTTAGCACGTGCATTGCTGGTAACTCGAGAATATAATGACTTTGGAAAATATAAATAGCTGTAGCAGAGCTAAAGGGAATGAAAATGGTGCTACAGTCACTATCGTGGCAGGGATATTGTGCTATGGAAAGCCATAAAATTTAATGGCCTCGTATTATGCATGTATGCATACCAGAAATTGGAATCTTCATCCAATATCTCCTATAGGAGATGTACAAATTTCACATTGCATTTGGGAATCATCACCTCCTTTTACGAGTATACCCTGTTTAGCTTGCATAATTTCAATTTTGTAATTGAATGATCCCAGGGCATAAGGATGTAATGTATTTAATTTATTTTTTTTTACCAAAAATTAGTTTAGAGCTAGGGGAGATCACTTTACAATAGATAATGAACCTACTGCAGATAATAATTAATTAAAAATACTAATGTTTCTAAAATCAATAATTTAATTTAATTAATATTTAGGGCAGAATAATATAATATATATTATAATAAATAATAATTTAAGTTAATTGTTTGTGATAGATTTGTGTTTTTTATCTACTATAGGGTGGTTTCCCCTATTGCTTACCTCTATCAAAGTATGATAGTAACATCCTGAAAGAAGCATACCCTAGCCGAGAATGACTTGTAAAATGTACGGGAAATCGTAAAAAACACTAATTTTGTTTCAGAAAGAGATGCATAACTTTTTTTGTCTTACACTACTTAGAGATTTCTCTCGAGCTATTAATGTATCTCTATCGAATTTTGAAAAAAACGCATGTAAAAAAGCAACCATTTGCAAAAAAAAACTTTTTATAAAATGGCGTGTCCCAAGAACAAAAATGCTGATACACAAACCAATTCAAAATTTTTTGTATTTTTTCATTCAAAAACAACAAGTAAGTGCTTTGGATCTATTGATTAACTTTATTTAATCGTGAAAAGAAGAGGAAAAAGATAGTTCTCACTTTGAAAAAAAATATGAAACATGTATTTTCGAAATTTACATCCCTATTCTCCGGAACTCTTCAATAACTACAATTTTAAAAATTTATATTAATTTGTACTGAGACTATTAAACTCCTTTGTACCGTTTTAGTGAATAATTTCTCATCCAAGCTCTGTTTCAAATGCATTTAAAAACTACACTCCAATAATTTAACCTTAATTGGAACTAGCACTGAGTTTAACCGATCAAACGAAATTAAATGTTGAGCGAAGAATATGATAGTTGATATTTTAATCAAAAATATTTTAATTAAAAATAAAAAGAAGTAAGATTTTACCAACAAAAAAGAATATTCAACAAAATTTAAAAAAACAGATGAGCCGGAAGATGTGCATTTTGACAAAAAGCATAACAGATAAAGCTGAATTTTTAATCCATTAAAAATTGGTTTGTCAAGGAAGAAAGAAAATTTCAATCAAATTCTAAAAGTTTAAAAAAAAAATTTAATTTTCATACAAACAATTAAATTTTTAACCTGAAAAGATGGATTTTGTAACCGAAGCGATGCATTTTCAAGTAAAAATGACGAGTTTGCAACCAAGATGATTAATTTTCTACCAAAAAAGATAAATTCTCAAGAAAACTCATTAATTATTAACCAAATAGTTAAACCTTAGACCAAAAAGATTAGGTTTTGATCGGAAATGACGAAGGAGGTTAACTTCAAAAAAACAATATTTTCTACAAGGTAGTTTAATTTTATACCAAATACAGTAGCCTCCCACTTATCGCAAGACGCTGAGACTGGGATTCGCGTTAAGTGAGTTCCCCCACTACATCAAACATTTTTCTCCCCTTGCGCTTTATCCTCATATCTGACAGGTTGAGAAAATCGAATCAATTCAAAAATGTTAATGTCAAAATTTGACAGTTGAGTACACGATTAGACCAGAACATTCAGCGGTTATTATACAAACGCTGCCTAAGAAATATTTAAAAACTTATTGTTTTCTTACAAATGTTCTTTGAACAAAATTTTACTCCCTGAGAACTCTGCATTTAAGTTTTTTAATATATTGCAAATATAATATTGCGTAATTTTATATTTTTTGTCCGGCTTTTCACATTTCATAAATGTCGTTTTTACTTTAAGATTTAAACAAATTTTTAATAAATTACTTTACTGTGAATTAAATAATAAATAATAAATAATAAAGTTTTTACTAAGGTTCCACTAACAGGTGCGGCGTGTTCTCTTTGAAATTGGAAGCAAGTTTTTTTAGTGAACTTATTTTCTTTCTTACTGCACCAATTTTCAATGTCTGATTTCTTCGATATCCATCTATGTATTATTAAAATTAAAATAATTGGTGTTTTGTTGGAAAACAAAGTTTTATATGATTCTAACAATTAAAATATAATTTTATCAGTCATTCCTTATAAAAGAAAAAAACTATTTTTTATGAAGGAGGGTTAAAACGTACGAAAAATAATTAAGTTAATAATAGTTTTTATAACTGCATTGTTTAATACTGTGGGTTCTTACCAATTTTTCAAAAAAGTTTAAGTGTTAATAAATAATGACTTAATTTTGTAGAGGAACATACATAATTGTACTGTTTTTAATTTTGAAAATAATTAAATTATTATCAAATAAAGTATATTTGCATAAAGTTTTTTCTTACAAAAATTTTTATAAATTGTTCATTTTTCAAGCAAAATAAATTTCTATAAAATCGTTAAATTTTCGACCAGCTAGTATGCATTTTCGACAAAAAAAGTTCATTCACAATAGTTAAATTATATTTAAAAAATGTATTTAAAAAAGAAAAATAATTTTGAACCACAAAAAATGAACTTTAAAGAAAATAGTTTAACTTTAAACAAAAGGGTTGATTTTTCAATACGCAAATAAAAATTTTCTAGAAAACAATTGAACTTTCACCCCCAGAAGTGTGAAATTTTAACAAAAAAGTTCATTTTAAACCAAAACAGATTAGTTTTTTACCAGACATTTGCATTTTAAACCAAAAAGATTAAACTTCTACCGAAAAGGATGGATTATAAAATCTAAAAGATGAATGTGCTACAAAACAGTTGAATTTTCAATCAAATAAAAAAAAGTTAGTCAAGAAAGTCAAAAATGTCAATAAAATTTCTCAATTTTAAACAAAATAATTTAAATTTGAACCAAATAATTAAAATTGCAATAAAAAAGATGAATTATTGACCGCAAATATAATAATACATTTTTCAATTAGGATGATTGATCTTTGAAACAAAAATAGTTGAGTTTTCTTATTGGGTTCTATTAATTCAGTTCGCATCTAAGTAACAAAATCAGAAAAAGTAGAAGACTGTAATGCATGCGATAATTAATAGGAATTGTGATAATTTATAGTCTAAGGAATTTTCCTTGGCAAACTTAGCAAATTCTGTATTATTTGAGCTTAATTATATGATATATTATACGAAAGTGATCTTCTGGGATTTTGGGATTTGGGAACAGTTTCGGGTATGGTCCATTGTTACCTTCGAAATAAATCCAAGGACTCCGTATGTAAACACACAGGGCAGTTGTAATAACTTTTTTTGGATTTGGTTGCATGACGAAACTTGATGCAACTAATGCGCAGAGAGTTTCGCTTTCATTCTGTTTGTCTCGCTTGACTGAACACCGCATTTCTTTCAAACCCTCGCTCTCGGCATCCCAAAATGCGGCGATTACGAAAATCCAGGTTCCAGAGTATATAAATAAATAAATTTTTCTAGCTCGTACCAAGAGTTCACAATAAACCCAAGGAATAAATTTTATCTTTAAATTGAATAAAAGCGCTGTAGCACGTTTATCTGACGAGAGATCAAATTTATCTGACGAAGGATAAAATTTATGCGACAAAAATATTTATTTGACATACGTGATATGTAAAACGACTTCGTCTAGATTCATCGAAAAAACTTGGTCCATAAATTTGAAAATACTCGGGGTATTCATTTGTGAAATCGTCTCACTTTATTTAAATGTTTTTAGCCAAAAAATCACTCACTTTAAAAAATTATTACTGCGAGGATTTTCAAATTTATGAAACAAATTTTTTCGGTTAACCTATACCCAGCCGTTTGACATATCAGGTATGACAAATAAATATTTTCGTCAAATAAATTTGATCTTTTGTCAGATAAACGTGCTGCATTGTTTTTATCCAATTTAAAGAAAAAAATTATTCCTGGGGCTTACTGTGTTGAAGTGAAAGTACAAAATTCCTTAAAAATCGAAATTTGGTCTTTCTCTTTGTCATATGATAATTTAATATTCACACATTCAATTTACTTCAAGTAATGCTCATTCACGGTAAAATTTATAATTTATTTAATAAATTATTAAATTAAATGCGTGTATAAAAAAGTCAATTTTCAGAGAAAATATTCTTTTTGAAAGAGGAATATGATATCTGGAAAACTTTACGCAAAAAAATTATTCGAATATCCAATTTCGCGCTCTTGATAACACGCTTATGCGTTGACTAGCAGCGTAACGTACACGTAGCACAAAACTCATAACGCAATATAAAACTTTGCATGTGTATTGCGTGTGCGTACACATTGTTACGTAGTTGTGAAATCCTGCAGCAAAGCCATGAGAATTTTCAATCACTGGAGAATATCTCGCTTGCTAAAATATTGTTGAATTGAGGGATTGCAACTGACTTCAAAGCCAGTATATAAAATATATATATATATATATATATATATATATATATATATATACACATATGTAGATTTATACTATTTATTTTTTTTAATTAGAATAATTCCTTTAATTTTTTCCATTATTACATTCTGAAATTTAATATATTTTCATGGCAATAATATAGAAATTATATATAATATGAAATATATAAGAAGATAATAATTTTCTATATTATATTTTTTCTTCACTATATTTTTTTAACGTCTAAAATTATAATATACGAGTCAATTTTGTTTGAATATGAGTTCATTAAAGTCAAAAAATATTATCTTGAAATAAGACAGAAGTAAATTTCAAATTTAGCAATAAAATATTGAAAAAAAAATTTTTTAGCGTTTGAAATTTGTAAATTAGGCTCGGTTTTTTAAGAAGAATTTCAATTATATGCGATTGGTTATAGAAATTTAAATTGTTGGCATTTCCGATGTGGATATGTTTATTTACAATAAAGTACGGTATAAGTAAAACATATTCAATGATGGAAAATTTATAATTTCTTGAAAAATTGTGTGATTGCTTGTAAAATTTAGTATAACTATCCGAAATTTAGAAACAGTTTTAGTTTTTATTATTATTTTTTTTTAATTTTTCATTGTTTTTAAATAATCGTTAAACATGATAGAAAATTGCCACAATAATTCTACTAGAAACTACGAGTTTCTGCTAGAATTCAAACTTTGTCTTATTTTACAAGTAATTAGAAATATTTACAAAAATTGTAATTTTCAGATTTTTTTACTTTACTTTATTGTAATTAATCGTATTTTATTGTTAGTAATTTTTAAAATCTGTAGGATATTCGTTTTTTTATTAGGTACTTTTAATCAGAAATGATTAGAATTTAAACAAGATTTAGAATCTTTTAACAATTTTTGATTATGTAAGTGTACTCCTTTGGAAATTGGTATTTTTGATTTTTTTTTAATATTTCAAAGAGACACAAGTTTTTACAATTTCAGGTTAACTCGGCTTTTTACATTAATAATCCTAGTAATTATTATTTTTAAACAAAAATAATTATAGTTCGTAAAAGACTTGGGATTTTTTAACAGTTTATAATAATTTTATTTACAGGAAATCGGTTAAATTAGCCAGTAATCATTAGACTTCCAATAATGTTTACAATTTACAACAGCTTTAAATATTGATGTGTTTTACCTGAAATTTGTATTAAAAAAGGCATCATTAGATTGGAATTCAATAGAAAATCATTAAAATGGGACGATGGTCGTGGGGGCTAAAGCGCAGGCTTTGGACCCACTCTGACGGCTTGCGGGTTCGATTCCCGCCTCGTACTCTGGAAGAGCCTCGGTGGCCCATGCGGTGAACACTAGCCTAGCAAGGGAGTTGTTCATCTCCGGAGAGTCGTGGGACCGGCACCTCTAGAGAAAAAGGTTCTCTAAGTACTTTAAGCTGTTGCTCTTGGTGATTCGGAATCCACCTTAAACTGTAGGTCCCCCTCCCACCACCAAAAAGGGCGTGGGAGGTTTGTTAAGGAATAGGAAGAAGGCGAAAGAAAAATGTAAACCCTTAGGGAACACATTAGAAGCTTCCACTAGAAAACCATTAGATTTCAAAGAAGGTTCATATTTTTTAACAATTGTAGGTTACGTTGAAATTGTGAATCAAAAACTGGCAAAAAATCATAAAAAAATTTGTATTAAACTTTGTATTAAAATTTGTATTAAGAAAAGCATGACTAAATTTAAATTCAATAGAAAACCATTAGATTTCAAAGAAGGTTCATATTTTGTAACAATTATAGGTTACGTTGAAATTGTAAATCAAAAACTGACAAAAAAGTCATAAGTTAAACAAGATTGAAAATATTTTTCAAAATTTTGGATTATGTTTGTGTTTTTGTCAGAAATTTATATTTTTAACTTAAATAAATATGTTTTTAAAAAGATTCAAAACTTTTCAACAAATAAAGGTTATACAGGCGTTTTACATCGGCATATGTATTTTTGAACAAAAAAATCATTAAATATAAACCTGATGAGTTTTGTTTAAAATAAGCAAATTTAGAATCGTGAACATTTTAGTATTTCATAAGTATTTTTCAATAATCATTAGATTTCAAAAAAGATTCATTATTTGTGAAGAATTATAGGATACGTTAAAAATTTACATGAAAAATTGACATTTTCAAACAAAAATCAATGTGGAAATTGGTACTTTTAATCAGAAATGATTAGAATTCAAAAAAGCTTAGAACATTAAAAAAAATGTCGACTATGTAAGTATTTTTCGTAGGAAATAGGTCTTTTTTATTTTAAAAAATTATGTTGCAAAGAATATTTCCAACCTTATAACAATTTTTGGTTATATTAAAATTATTGAGCAATTTGCGTTAAAAAACATAAGCTTTCTCGAAAAAAAATCTGTTTCTGTAAAAACCAGTACATTTTCATAGTTCAGTAGTTTTTAAAAGAAAAACAAGACGCCAGGACAGAAAGGAGAATACCAGGACATGTGACAGAAAATCACGAAATCTGGTAACCCTAGATTAAAAATAAAAAACATTTGGCTTTAAAGAATCATTGCCAAACATTTACATATATTGTACAGAAATATTATATATATATATATATATATATATATATATATATATATATATATAT
>JAAAKG020120303.1:0-15095 GCA_010014905.2 Druon quercuslanigerum
TATTGTAAATCGTGAAGTCGCCGTCCAGAATTTCAATACAAGTATTATTAGAGTTGAAGCATTTGTAAGACAAAAATTGTATTCAAGGAACTTATGGAATTAATGAAATTTAAGGAATTAAAAGAATTTACGAAATTTATGAAATTAATTCGTAGAATTCATGAAATTGATGGAATTTATGGAATTCACGGAAATAATTGAATTCACGGAATTCACGGAATTGATGGAATTTAAGGAATTCAAAGAATTCTGGAGTGACTGCTATATCAACTGCGATGAAATCATGGTGTCTGTCTGTTGGAGTCAGAAGCTTGACTCCCTTCGTGGGTGTTACATTTTCGCTCCGAATTACAGTCATATTCTGTTGACTCCCAACTCTTGCAGCTCCGCTTTGGACACAAAAGAGAAGTAATCATGCCAATCACTCCAAAGGGAGCGTGAGAAGGCTCCAGCTATGTATGATAGAAAGAAAGTGGAGGGTGGGGGTAGCAGTAGCAGGTAGCAGTCACGGCAGCGTCGTTTTGACGTACTTTTAAACTTTCATTCCAATTTTCGTGGTAGCAGGTGACGCATCAAGCAGTGAATTTTAAAAAGTGACCGTATTTTAGTGTTTTGTGAATCGGCGAGTAGATCAGATTTCCTTATGGTAAACGACTTTTAATTATTATTTTTAAACTTATGGGCGTGTGCAAGTCCAAAATAAAAGGAGTCAGTTTTGAGATTTCATTTTAGAAATCATGAGAGTTGTTGCTTTTGAGAGTTTTCGGAGTTCCAAATCCGGAAGCGTCCCGTGTAAAAGATGTTTTAAAGAATATGGGATGTGTACAACGTGTAGGCTATTTATTTATAAAATGTAGCATATGCATCAATTATTAATCAAAAACTTCTTTCTTTAGGATTCTTTGAAAACTTCTGATGAATTAGCGGATTTCCTGCAGACGAAGGGAGTGTGTGATGACGCCATCGATTCATTAAAAAGTAGACTACTTATATTATTTATGTATGTAAGATATTGTTTGCAATTACCGAATGATATATGTTGAAAATTTTATCTTCAGTCCCAACAAAAAAAGTGGGAACTTAATTTAGAAAGAGTACACTCTTTCCGTGACACCTCAAAATTTTTATCTTTATGTACTGCATTTTCTTTTTTTTTTAATTAATGTTTAGGATTTAATATTGTACTATTCCAGTCAAAGATTAATATTATATTTAACTATTTAAAATTTAGTTTGCATACTGTAACTATAGTGTTGCTTAAAAAATCGGTTTTCCTTAGAAAATTAATCTCTTTATCTGAAAATCGAAGTACTGCACTTTTGTATCTATTATTAAAAATTGTTAAAATAAAATACGAAAAACATTGTATTTTTCAGAATCAGGAAAACCTTTTAGCTCAGACGAAGGCCAAAGTACCCCAACAGCATTACCTAGTTTATGTTCCCGAAGCTAAAGGAAAGTCAGTTAATGGACAAGTTTACATTCGCACCAGAATTCACAAATTTTTATGATTTCATCACTGCCTGCGTGATGGGTCTCCAAGGGATAGAGCCAGAGCCGCGTCCATGCTGAGCGGCTCTAAAGGTCTCACTCACAGTAGGTGAGTAGGGTAAGAACACATATTTAAAGTATTTTAATTGATCCTATCATAAAAGAATTACATCGTAAAGAAGAGCTTAAACAATAGGGTGGGCCAAAAAAGAAGTTAATTTTGTCCGATCATTCTCTAGTGACAAAAAATTTGTTGTCCATGACGAAGTGAATATACGCTTTAAAAATGCATAAATACATACATACGTACGTACATACATGCATACAGACAGACAAAGTGACAGACATAAAGAAAGACACATTCATAAAAACTTGTTTTTCGGATTCAGGGGTTCTCAAAACGTGGACATTCGACAAAAACTGGGTGGGTCAAATTTTACACAAATCTAAAACCTTCTCTGATGAGAATGTAAACATATTTTAACTGGAAAATTACTTACGTGTTTCGGTACTTTTTTAACACTCTCTATAAGAACAATTTGTGACAGAAAGATCTTATTTTTGAATATATATTACAGAAAAACTGATGTAATATAATACTATTTTCCAGGGCGGACATGAGCGAACCTAATCTGCATGTGTGAAGTGCTACTATTTCTCCAAGTCAACAGTCTTGAAAGAGACATTAAACGAACTTCTCTTTTTAAACGTCCATTGTTTTATTTTAAATATTTTATCTAATTTTGTTCGTGTTTAATTAATAGCTTATTTATAATATAATAATAGTGATACATACATAGTTTATATACTTTTACGTTCACACTGGTAATTTAGCGATCTTTTATATCATGTATTCATCGTTTTATATTTTTCTACTAAATAAACAAAAATTCAGAGAAATAAATTTTTTCATCCATTCACTTTCATTCCTTTAAAAATAATTAAGTGAGCCCATAAGGAGCGAAACTCCCACTTAAACAGACACGATCGCTCCAATGGTGTCGTCATTCACACCCTTTGGAGCGATCGGTCGCCCCATTTGGTCTGACTAGGCACTCCAAGTACCAGAGTCGCTATCCGCTCCAACGAAGAGTCACGTTCGACTCTAAAGCTAAAAGCTCACTTCTGGCTTTGAGTTGGAGGAACGATTAACACCATAGGAGCGCCGGATCACTCCAAGAAATATAGAGAGTGACAGTGAAAATAGCCAAAAATTTATTTCCATGGTAAAAATCCAGCAAAAACCCATAAAAGTCATGTTTTCTTATTTATCTTGATAAATATAAGAAATTTCGGAAAAATTTGTAGGCAAAAGTTGTAAATTAATCAAAATGTACATTTTTGATTCTATACTCTTTTTCTCCTAGATTAATAGTTTTCGAGAAAATCTCTATTGAAGTTTAGTAAGTTTAAGACGCTTGACTCGTTGCAAAGGGGTAGGTTTTTTGCCAAAATTATTTCTGTGAACAGTCACAGGGGTGCATTCCTGCCAACATGAAATGTTAGATAGAATAGGGGTTAGGTAAAAATTTTGAACATCTTTTGAAGGCGGGAAGGCAACCCTGGGATTGGTCACAGATACAATGTTGTTCAAACCCTTACCCCTTTCCAACGTCTTGAACCTGTTACACTTACTAAATTTCAATAGCGATTTTCTCAGAAACTATTTATCTAAAAGAAAAAGTATGCAAAATCTAAAATGTATATTTTGATTGGTCGTAAAACTTTTGTCTGAAAACTTTTCTGAAATGTGTTGTATTTATCGAGATAAATTTTAAAAAACCATGAATTTGATAGGTTTTCCACGATTTTCACCATGAAAATCAAATTCGCGGATATTTTCACTATATCATTTTCATAATGAGCGCGTCAAAATACATTGATATAAGGAGTTTCAAATTAATCTGAAGTATGCGCTTTTCAGAAGTTTATCCAATGATATAGTAATATTCATGATAATATTTCGATAATAATATCAAGAATATAGCCCATCAATAAGCAAAAATATTTTCTTGAACATTTTCTATATTTTAATGTAGTGAAGAGTGGGTCTAAGCCGAAACTTTCGTCTATTCTTTTTTAATTTCAGTAAAATGTTGTTTGACAACGTATTAGGTATACTGCTAAATATTTCTCTTGGAAATTGGCTCTGAATATATTGTAAGTTTATTTCCGAAACGTAAGGTAACGCTACGATACATAATGTTGTAGTTTCCAAATGCTGGCATTGGTATGTTACCACGCATTTATTGGAATTTTATAATTCAAGTCCAGTAGCCAGCAACACTTCTAAATCATACTTGCGGCTGGATATCTCGACACCGGTTGAAGCAAAATATTTAAAAAAAATGTCAATCATTTATCAGGACACTTGTTCCACGTAAAAAAAATTCTGCCTGAGCCAAAACTTTTATTAATAGATAGTATATAACGCGCGTATGCATGCAATTCAAGGAATTGATGGAATTTAAGAAATTCGTGAAATTCACGGAATGATTCAAAGTCTTAAAATTCATGGAATTTGTGGAATTCACGCAATTCATTGAATCGACGGATTTCACGAAATTTAAGGACTTATTTATTATTATACTTATTTAAGGACTTATTTAAGGATTCATGGCATTTAGGATTTCACAGAATTTTAAGAATTTGCTGGATTCAATTAATTCAACTAATTCATGGAATTCGTCAAATTTGAGGAATTCACCATTTTTCAGCAATTCGTGAAATTTAACCTTTTCAAGGTATTCACGGAATGCATGGAATCCGCATATGCGTAATCAGCGCGTCAATGTAAAACTAGATATACAGATTTTCAAATTAATCGGAGGTATGCACTTTTCGGAAGTACATCCATATCATTTTATTCGTTATTATGCGCATGTCAGAAAATATTTGAGTACTCAAAATGTAATGCTTTAAAAATGAATTAATCCTTACATTGTTTCCTCATTAGCTATTAGAGCTATTTACATTCAGGAAAAAAATGTGACTGCTAAAAAGACATTAGTCAAGAGCGCAGGCAAATGGGATGTCCGCACGATCGATCTAAATTGTAATTTCGTAATCCCATTTAGCGGTAGGCTGTAGGCACCTTCGCGCACGCACTTGCTCGCCCTTTTTGGTTCACGCAGACGGGACGCGTATAATTAGGTATCGTTTATTTTACACCCGAGCCGATATATGGGGTGAGGGCCCGAACTATGTAATGCTTTTATGGGGTCCCGCACCCACAGATACCCATAGTGGTGTGGTGGCAGTCGTTCATAGAACGCTTCGCTGGTAATGCGATGCGATCATCGCCACCCCGACGAGTCGGCCGCGTCCATTGATATTATACAATGTACAATATACAAATCGGGGTCACTATTCCCAAAACATTTCGCGCTAAACTTATTTTGCATTGCCCCATCCCACAAAGCGACCCTTATACATTGTCCAATGGCCATTTTACAAAATACAGGAAAATTTTCTCATGTATGTCTTATCTAGTCTTTGAGCCTCGTTTTGACCCTCATAAAATTCAGAAAAATATTATTATACTTGTATTACCGGGTGGTCAGAAAAATAAGGCTTAACAAAAACTGCTTTATTCGAAGCTCTAAACATTTTTCTTTAAAAATATAGATTTTCTCCTGTAAGATACTGCTGTACAAACTAAAAAGATACATAAGTCCAATCTCACTTGAACTGAGACAATAAAAAAAAACTATTTGCCCTGAGAACTCGAATATCGAATGAAATTTTGAATAATTTAGATACGCTATTCGGGTAAAGCGAATGTGCTTTTTCATATTTTCCAACAAAAATAACTTTTTTAACCATCACTATCAGAAAATGGACTGGCGATGTTTAACTAGTCGCGCAATGTCAAAAATACAAGGCAAAAAAACACAAAGGCACTTGCGGCTATGCCTTTGTCGAAGATCTCGAATGCAGCCTCAAAATAGAACAAAAAATTTGTAAGGCACTGTTTATTCAGCGATTGTTCCGAACTTACCCGAAAGATTCATCGCTAGTATATAGCCGAATTTAGACGCGATTTATTTTTCGTTAATTTCCAATCAGAGTCCGCGCTAATTCAAAAATCTAAAACGTACGTAAGGACAAGCGATTTTTTCATATTTATATTCGCTCCGAACGCAGTCACTTTTACCAGGAAAAAAATACACAAAGTTCTTTAGGTTCTTTTTGATGTGTATGCTGATGACGTATTAAATGCTTTGCACACATTTTAGGCCATGCAAAGTGTTTTGCGTCTCTTTTTATGTTGTATTTTTTAAAAACTTTTTCGACTTTCCTCATTTATAAACAATCGTTTTTTGCAATAAATATTGATAATTCACAATTCTTATTAACACAGTTAGATGCAGTTTTTCTTACGAATCCAACGATACCAAAAACTCATTTTTCATTAAAATGTCACTTACGTATCATTTTATTTAGAGCGGCAGCATATGCAAATAAAAAATCCATCAAATTTCTCAAGTTTCAAGAAAGTCAGAACCTGTATTTTAGGTCTTTGCTAAAAAGATCTGCAGTGTCACGTTTGACAGTGTGCTGGAATACAAAAAAGTTATATAAAATAAAGGAAAATCAACTTTCAATATATAACGCAATATATATGGGTAAGGCAAGGCGCAAGCCTTGCTGTCCGTCTCCCACGGTTAGGACGCACTAAACACAAATGAATATTCTTAAGAAAATGTAAGTGTCAGAGAAAATTAGCCTGCGTTCAAAATGGAAATCTTATGTTTGCCAATAGTCTACACGAACTTTTTTAAAATTTAAATTATTCCAACAGCCAAAATAGCTCAAAATTCTGAGTCGGCGGCTGGCGTGCAGGGGGTGGCACACCAGGTAGTTTAAAACGAATTATGTGAGAACTGCCAAAAGAAGAAATGATAAGTCGACGATCCTCGTGCAGCGGATCGAGCACCATATACTTTTTTAGGTATTCTACGAGAACTTTTTAAAAATTCAAATTTTGCGAATAACAAAAATAATTCCAAATGGTAAGTCGACGACCTGGGTGCACTGGGACGCGCACAAGGTAGTTTAACACGTACTCTACGAGAACTATTTAGGAATTTTAATTGTGCCAACTGCCAAAATAACTACCAATGATGAGCCGACGATCCGGGTGCAGCAGGTAGCACACCAAGTAGTTGAATACGTATTTTATGAGAATTTAAAAAAAAAATTTTTTTTGAAAAACGAAAACAATTCCAAAAGGTGAGTCGACGACCTGGGTGCAACGCGTCGAGCCCCAGGTAGTAGAGCAATAGTTTATCACGTATTCTACGAGAACGTTTTAAGCATTTAAATTGTGCCAAAATAACTACCAATGATGAACCGATGATCCGGGTGAACCATTTAAATTCTTAAAAATTTTGCGTAGAAAACGTGCTAAGCTACCTGCTGCGCGACCCGGTGCACGCAGGTCATCGACACACTATTTGGGATTGTTTCCGTTATTCACAAAATTTAAATTTTTTTAAAGTTCTCGTAGAATACGTATTAAATTACCTGGTGCTCGATCCGGTGCACGTTGGTCGTTGGCTGATGATTAGTAGTTATTTTGGCCGTTGGCATAATTTAAATTCATAAAAAGTTCTCGCAGAATGCGTGCGAAACTACCTAGTGCGCTACACGGTACATCCGGGTAAAGAACTTACCATTTAGAGACGTGTAGACTATTGTCAAACGTAAGATTTCCTTTCTAAAAAGTGAGGAAAATTTAGTAGATTGTGTCCACCTTCGAAAATTTTGTCAAAGTTCAATTTCAACCAAATCACGTTCGACCGTGAGCGAAGCATACCAGAGAGGCCATTAGCCATGCTTGACCCATTGCTCATAATCATGGGACGACCGTGGGTGAAAATTAACCCAATCTTGAGCCATACTTACTCCAGGCTTACCCCATGGTTAACCCACGCTCACCCCACGCTTATGCCATTGTTTAGCCATGGTTCACCCATTGAATCTTTTCCACGCGGGTAGTTATTTATTAATGCCGGAGAATAGTTTTTGTGCATAAAATTATAAGACAGATGGCAAATTCGCCTCTAATAAATGCAAAATATCATTCTAACAGTGTCCTTTTCACATTTTTAAACATTTAAAAATATTGTATGTCTATTTATATTGTATAAGATACTCTGAGAAAAATGAATAGTTGGGGCTACTACCTTTTTAATAGTAAAACATTCACTGGTTCTTACAACTGTTCAGTTAGTAACACCAACTAAGCAAATAGTGGATTTAGGAATCCGTGTGTAGTACGCTTGACTAGTTTACGTTAGTAATGTTTTAGTAGTACAAGTTACTAATTAATTAGTCATCTGCACTACTAATTGATTTCTCTAACAAATTAAAGTAGGTGGCGTAACTTTTTTATTTGCGAGGTTGTTAGTTACGATTAAGAATGCGAAAAAGGTACCAACATACCCACTCCCACTGCGTCGCGTCATTTCTCGCAAGAACAAACTTTAGGGGCCCTATCTCTCGGGTTCACTGTATGAAAATCATGTTTAAAAACAATCCTAGAATTTATAAAAATAAAGAAAAATGTTAGACAAATTTCATTTGGTTTGTGAAGTGTATCCAAAAATTTACATGTTGCTGGTGTAATAGTAACATCGATCAAGAAGATAATGTATAGTTCGTATTCGTAACGATATTTTTTAATTTTTCCTACGGATTCCCACGGATTTTGAAGAGTTCAATGAAGTTTAGAGGGATATTTTGAAGTTTTCAGGGGATCTTGTAATATTTCAAAATAAATTACGAAATCTTTATGAATTTTAAGGGATTTCCGCAGTTTTTAAATGGATTTCACGAGATTATGTATGATATCCATAAAACTTAAATGATTTCAGCAACGAAAAGAAGTTTTGATTTGTATAATTTAAAAAAAAAAAAATTTAGAAAGAGGAAACATGTGTGAGAAATTCTTTGGGACACCCTCCCCCCAGAAAGGATTCTTGATATTTCTCGCCCCCCCCAAACTTACGTAATCATTTTCTTTATCAATCATAAGTTATATCAACTGTAATTATATAAGCTGCCTTATCAATTTTATTGTATAATTTTGGGATTCAGGGGACCCTGCAACTACAATTTGAACCTTGAGACGAGCTTATAGATTATTGAAAGTTGGAAATTTCTTTACTTATTCTGTTTTATAAATTATTTTCAAAAGTTAAAGATTTTTTCCGACCGTTTAATAATTGCAACCTTTGAAAATCGACATTATAATTTTATTAATAAGTTTTTAAGGTCTTCTTTGATGTTTTTTATCTTATTTACTTCGATGGATGAAGTAATATTGCCGACAAGTATCGACTTAGTACTAAGTTTTTTTCATGGCCGCAGGAATTTATGTTTAAATAACAATTATCGTAGTCTGTATGCTAAAATAAATATTATTAAAAAATATGCGTTGTGTCGTCTTAAATGGTAAATATTAAATTATAGTAGATCTAAAAATAATATATGTTAGTAAGAAGTCGAAAAATATCGGCAATATATTATTTTTCCATTTAAAAAATAATATTTCATTTAAAAATAAAATAACTGGATTCATTATCTAAAATACTAAATAATGCAAGTAAATAAAGCTCTAGTTAATATAAAAATAATTCTTAAAACAGAAATAGCATTTTGCAGTCGTAATCCAAATGTCGATTAAATAAACTTAGGAAAATTTTTATTAGGGCCAAACTTGATTGATTTAAATAAAAGTAACTTGTAAGAAGAAAATTATCGGTTTTAATTATGTAAGTTGGGTAATGCTGACAGCATCCAATCAGAACAGGAAAAGATCTTCTTGATTAGACGGGCTCGCCAAAGACCTAACTGGGCACACCTAACTGGACGCCTGTCCCGATAATTTTCTACTCGAGAGCTTTAAGTATTTCAAACAAAGTGAATAATGCTAATAAAAACTTACATATAGGAAAATAGCATTAAACTTGAGGTTTCTGAGATTTATTCTTGTAAACTTATTGTCATTCAATGCTACGTATCCAGTTTTAAGTATAATAAGGTTTTATTTTTAAACAAAAGCAGAATTGGTTGTTTTATTTTTGTAATATAATTATTTAGGTCTTGGTATAAGGATAAAATTCAGAGTACTATATACTGATTTATAATGAACTGTGATAAGGAGAAAGTCAAATACAAACAGATGTGGATGGTTGAGTAATGAGTACATCCCCATTCTGCACCCTCTGTCAACACAGTGGGTTACGTAGAACCATTTAAATGCACCCAAAGGGGTCTTTCATTTTTTTAGTACGTTCAATTCTTATAAGATAATAACTTGACGGATAAAATGGAGGGTAAAATGCTAAAGCTACATGATAAACGGAGTTAATCTCTTGCAAAACATGTATAATTCTATACTTGCTGCAGATGATTTTTTTTACTTTTCTTCAGTTATACTTTCATATCATACCCTCAGGACAATTAGAATACAAGTTACCAAATTGCGCGTCACTTTTGAGAGTGATTTTAAAGAAAATCTTTCCAAATTGCTCTTCAGTCTGGATTATTCTGGTTAACGAAGAAAATAAAAGTATATTAGGCATGCATGTCATACATTTTTGGTCTTTAATACCTAATATTTGTTTTATTCTTTATCTCGATTATGCGGCATAACATAATCTAACGTTGGAACTGTACCCTGCCTTATTTATGACATAATTAACAAATAAAAGTATAGATACTTACATAACTCTTATTTAATGTTGAATACGTTGAAATACATGATTTAGCGCGTATTTTTAATATGATGGATGTGTCATTCCACAATCTCAAGTCGCTCCACTGGGAATCGAACCACAGAACTTTCGATGCCGTTTTAATTTGAACCATTCAATACTCAAATGAGTAAAATGTAGCTCAAAATACTGAAAGTTGAGCACTTTCATATAAATGTTAGTACCGAAGCGATTATTAATAAAAAGCCTTTAAAATTGATGAAATTCTTCGAGATTGAAACTTTGCAAAATTTTAAATTTCAATAAAATTTATTTTTAATTTCTGGGTACACATTAGTATAATTCCTTTATTTTTTATTATTCAAATTAGGCCAATTTAGGAAAGGTTCCATTTTGACCATTTCATGTTTTAAATTTGTCCGTTTTAAATCTTTCAAATTCGAAATTATTTTATTATAAACGTTCTTATAATAAGCTTAAATGGAAGTAAATTTATATGTTCTGATTGAATATATCTGATAAGTTCTTATTAGTTAAATCTACAAAATCTTTTTTATGTTTTGCCCTTAATAGTTGATACACATGAAATCATTATTTATAGTTTTCTGTGTTAAAGTTTTAAAAGCTGTGACTTTAAAATGGTAAATGGCCATAGCTCCAAATTTCAAACTTTCGAAGTTTCTAAATATTGTTTTATAAAGATATTAATTTTAAAACGTTTGATACAAAGATATGTAAGTTGAAATATGTACCGACTTTAATAATGTTTCAATAATTATTATTACATTTTGACAGCATCCACTTTAAAATTTTGCAAATTCCCAATTTAAAATTACACAATATTAAAGGGCTATCTTCGATATTCTATATCTAATTCTGTAAAAATAGGAAATTATCAATTTTAAAGCTTTGCAAAAGGAAACTGTTAAAACCGAATAACGTTTAATTTTGAAGAAAAGAAAATGTAAATTCTTTAAATTATTCAGAAGAGTTTCACTTTAAACATGTAACATTAATTTGAAATTTTTTCAGGCTTGAGAGTTTGAATTTCCCCGCATAATTGTTTCTGAAATAAAACGTGCCTTAAAGACCACGAAGTTTCCCATTAATTTGACATGTCAAAATGTGCAATATTGAAGCGATGATCTGTCACACATTTCATTGTATTACAGGTTTCTATTCAGAGAAAATTCAAAAATAAGAATCACTCTTAATTTTTAAAGTTATGAAATTGTAAGAATCTCTTGACTTAGGGTCAAGAATGAAAGTTAACTTTTGAAATCATTTATAAAAATTGTTACATTCTTATCCTAAAGAGAAGATATTGGTTTTATGTAAAATTACGCTTTGCCGGTTTTTATCAAATCTCTATGTTTTGAGACCCCCTGAGTCAGATAAAATGATTTTTACGAAGCCTGTCTGTAGTCTGCAGTCTGTATTCTCTAGGCACGATAACTTTCGAAATATTGATTCGATTACATTCTGCGTTGGCACACTTTATTAAGTCCTAAAAAGGAAGAACGAGTTATTTATCCGTCTTTTTATACTACTGGGGACCAATATTATTCGAAAAAAATTTTATTCCCTCATAAGGGAAATTTTTAAAAGAAAACTACTCGGAAATCGTGTTAATGTATGATCCCTAATAGAACGGAACGTTTCCTGAGCGTGTAAAATGTCCGACGCTTGGGAACGTTTTAGTGGAACATTCCACTGGGACCTGAGAGAAACCTTCCCTTATTGTTATTTTTACCAACAATTATCTCATGAACCGAAAATGATAGGTAAAAATGGAGGTCATTTTTGAGCTTAGACTACCGCATATACTAAATTGTAATATGATATCCATATCATAAACTGACATGAATTTTAAGCTATCACTTACGGCTTATCAGATATTCATTGATAATAATAACAATAACTATAAATTATTCTTTGAAAGTTCCAGTGGAACGTTCCTGGAACGTTCCTAAGGGCGGACATTGTACACGCTCAAGGAACGTTTCGTGCTATTAGGGATAATATTAATTATAAATATAAATATGAATTTAAAATAACTTATTAAGATAAGGTTTACATTTTTTATATATTAAAGGGCCTGGAACAACATTTTTGGGCTTTCGTGGATATATCCTCTATTTCGGCCATTTTTAACTCTTCTCATCACGATAAAGAGATATCCAATACAGTTTCGGTAGTTTTTTCAACGCCCTTTTGAAGTAAAAAAGTGTGATTTTAATTTTTTCATTTATGAAATAAGCGATGATTGATTATTGATATTATACTGGTTATTGAGATTATACTGATTACACTGTTTAATTTTCTTCGGGCTGGAAAGGAACCTTCAGACGAACATTAGTTTTAAGTATTAAGTTATATCTAATGACACTTGTGCTCGCGTGCTAAAGTTCTTATTGATTATATTTTCACCAATACAAAATTAAATGTCACATTTCAATCTTAAGGTTCGTAAAGGAAAAAATCAGCCCGCTGCGCGGGCACTTCCTAAACGCTCTACACGCGCTTGGCACGCTTAGTGTTTCTCGTGGTATCTCGTGGTTCTCGCACGCCGCGATCAGTCTTTCTATTCACCGCACATTTGTGCGCAAGCCTTTAAAAATTAAAGTTCAAAGCATGGACAACTGTCATTGGCTGATTGTAAATTCTCTTTAATTAGAGCTGCTTCGGCTTTAACGGACACATTCTTATCACGTATCTCATGCTTCACACTTGATTTCGTCGAAAATGCGAACTTTTCTATACATTATGTTTAACTCTATTATATATGAAATGTATATTCTGCTTATTTATATACCTCGGGAGTGCAGTGCTAATTTAGATATTGAAAAATAATGTACAAATTTCCTTTTTAATTATTTTTTATTATTCCTTAACAAAAGTATTTTTGCTCTATTCCCATAAATTTAATTTGTTTATAGTCAATGTAGATATGATTTATGCGAAAAATGTTGGTAAATAAAATGTTGATGTATCTTGTGTCTTTTTTTCCAAAATGCTCATTTTTTTACTTTGAACATATTTTTTAATCAGATTTTATAACAAACTTGTAGATATTTTTTAGGTAAACAAGCATTGTCTTTTAATTTTGTTCGTTTCTTATGTCATTTTTTCCAAAAATCTAGTGTTAATTGTTGAAATTATTTTTTACAATTGAAAGAAAATCTAATCGTTCTATCTAAAAATGATTAATAACAAATTCATCAATCGTATTAGGGTGAACAACTTCAGCCTGGTAATTTTATTTTGAACCTTGTCCTTGTCCTATCCAAAATTATTCATGACAAATTTGAATGAGTTTTCGTTTTTTTTTTTTGCAAGAGCCACTTTTGACTATGTTTTTCATTTGACCGCAAAATGGAATTTTTTATTTTTTATTATTTTATGTATGACCAAAATTTGAATTTTCACCTTTTCCTCAAAATTTTTGGATTTTGAGAATGCTATAACTCTGATAATTTTTATTTTATTGAAAAAAGTCATTAAATCAATTTTTCTAGGTTCCGAGTACTATAAATAGCCGTACATAGAATTTTTAAATCTTGAAAAAAATAGTCTCAAATATTTTGAAAATGCGCTCACTTTTTGAATTTTGATCCAAAATAGCTGGTTTACGAACTCGTTCTTTCTTTTCAGGCTTTAAATAAGTATGCCAAAGCAGAATCCAAGCTGATCAATCTTTCGAAAGTTATCGTTCCTACAGAATACAGACAACAGATTACAGAGACAGACATACAGACTGACAGACAACTTCGTAAAAATCATTTTAAAAAAGTATCTTCAATAAAAAACTCAAGTTTATTTTTTCCATTAATTGTTCATGATCAAATAGCGATGATTTTTTTCATAAAGTTTTTACGACCAATGAAAAGGGTTCAAATCATAAAAGAGTTTAAAAAAGTTTAAATCGCCAAAATCAAGTGGTATATACTCGACGTCCGTTTTCATAAATAAGAAATAAAAATCCCACTTTTTATCCTAACAGTGCTTAAGGGAAAAAGCCTAAGCTTTATTTTGAGATAAATAAAATATAGAGAGTAATTTTTATACTCTTTTTCCATAAAAGTCCAGTTTTTTTCTTGACTTTCGTTTCAGAAGCTCAAATATAGTTATAGTTACAGTTAAGAAATCAACAGAAATTAATAAGATTACCAAGTTATGATGACCAGTGGGCACGTATGTCCCAAGACGTTTTTAGAACGTCCTAAAAACGTGCTAAGTCAAGACAAAAAAAACATTTAATGTTCCTAAGTCCTTTTAGGAACGTATTTGGAAGATTCGAAGTTTTTTGGACGTTTTTTTGCCTGACTTAGAACGTTTTTTTGGACGTTCTAAAAACGGCTTTAAAACATTAGTTCCTAAAACGTATTCAGGACATTTTAAAAACATCTTTGAATGTCATGCCCACTGGGAATTATTCCTCATATTAGGCAAAAGTCCTAATGAAACCTTTTGGGGGATTCTTTATGGCCCCATACAAGCCCGTATCCGTGGGGGGGGGGTAAATTGAGGTTTAACCCCCTCCATAAATGTTTGAAACATGTACATAATATACATGTACTCTCTTGTGTGTCACTGTTTTGGCTTCATATATGAGGTTCTAACAATTTCATAATATTACAACGCTGCTGAAGACTGATGATCTTCTCAGTATAAAAACATCAACCCAAGACGGAAGTTATAACTACAGTCTCCACCATATGAAGAATTGATACTTAACTTGAATATGATTTCGACTTGCAAATTAAACTTATTGCATAAGGGTGGTAGTTGGGCGTATAACCTAAACAATTAATAATACAAACAATAAAATAGCCTCGGAAAGGACGGAAACTTTAATTGACCAACGGCATGCACACG
>JAAAKG020120314.1:0-15094 GCA_010014905.2 Druon quercuslanigerum
AGAAATTAAGAAACCTGCGAAACATTAAAATCGCCAGTTTCTTCAATTTCTATCAAATTCAGATCGAGATATAAATAAAGACCGCCGAATTTTTCCGATCAGCAATCGTGCATCTTCGGCCTTTCGGATTCAGATGAGGAGAAGTTGGTTGCGCGCGCAATTACAGTCGTGTGCTACGCTACCACCTCTTTGCAACCAATTTACACGAGCTTTGATTGTGTGCGAAGGTTACTCGTTTCAAATATGGGATCACTGAACCGACGAACTGCCGTTTCTGTGTCGCGCAGTTAGGTATATAGCCTGTGCCTGCGCGGCGCGCTGTCGTACTGGATGATGGTGAATGGAAGGGAGCACGCCAGGGCGGCCTGGTGTGCACGTGGACCCGCGCTATGTAATGGTACGTTACATTTCCCCCCCATTTAGGAGATTAAAATTTTGGGTAACAAACAACGAAAATAATGGGTCGGCGGTTATATGTAAGAAAAAAATAATATAATATTGGTCGGAATTTTGCTCTACTTACGTCATCCTCGACGACTATGGGGCGCACAGCGCCGGTTGCGCTGGGCCGGATCCTGCATAGTAGGTTCTGGTGTCTTACCCGGAAGCGGAGATTTCCTTGGTGCACCTGGTAGACTGTTCCGCCCAGGAATGTTCCTTCCCCTTGTGTTCGTGGTGCTGGAGGTGCTGATTGTAGGTCTGGTGCTGTTGAAGGTGCTGGCTGTGACTTTCAAAACGTTGGTAGTCTGACCTCGGCGATGTCTGTAATGCGTGGTTTCTTGATCGTTGGCTCGCAAGAATTTTTCCGTCTTTGTCTGGTTGCGGTGGTTTTTCGGGGCGGCTTGCTCGCGCTTGCCTTGGTATGCAAATATAGAAGCCCCACTTCTCTCAACCTTTGGTAACCGTCGCGTTCTAGGAGTTTCTCCAGCACGGTTAGTTGGTGGTTGAACGACATTCTGCTAACGCTGCTGGCACGGTAATGGTTCTAGCCAGCAGGAGTTAATTCGTATCAAGATGCGCATCAGTAATTTTTGAAATTTGAGAAATTTAGAAATGTCTTACCACCGGAGTTTCTACTATACGAGTAATCACTATTATTACAAACTGCGCTATGCAAAATTATTTAACATCAAAATAATAAATATTTAATAATATATAATTCTTTTTATGATTTGGAATTGGTATCAAGAAGTTAAATTATCTTTTTTTAGATGAATAATCATTATTGACATATTGACATATTTCGTAAAAATGTCCTAAAATATACTCCCTGGGAATTTTATACACCTTTGCCTATGTATTTTTGAATTTTAATTTTTTTGACATTCGCCGTTCCAAGTGATCCCATATTTGAAACGAGTTACCCTCGCACTCAATGAAAGCTCTTGTAGATTAGTAGCATATTGGTGGTAGCACGTTAATGTAATTGCGCGCGCAACCAACTTCTCTTCTGAATGCAAAAGGCCGCATTTGAAAGAAATTGAAGAAGTTGTCGATTTTAATATTTCAGGCTTTCAGGCTTTTTCTGGCTGGCAACGTTACAATTGATGACAATTTACAGTCATGCAGTTAAAAGATTTAATTTTTAAAATACCTAAAAGTTTAATTATGATAATAATGTTGAAAATGAAATAATTTATTATAAAACAAAACCACAAATCTACAAGAATTATTAGTAAGTATTGGAATTTAAGAAAACGGCAAGTATACAATAAATAGCTTTGTAATATAGATATTTATCTTTTTCTTTCTCTTTCTTATTCTGACAGAACTTTTCGTCCTTTTTCAAAATTCGCCGGAACAGTTCTGTTAGAATCAGAAAGTTTACTTTAAGAAATATCACACTCTGAAGCAATACTTACAGGTCGTCTTATTTCCTTTAAAAGATAGCATTTAATTAAAACTACTGAATCTCCTTCAAATGGAAACAATTTTAAGTTGGTAGATCATTTTATAAAGTGAATCTGTATAATAAACTGCCAAATGGGATAATCAATTTTTTTTATTAATTTGTGAGTGTTGGATTTATGTTCAAACCCAAAATTTTTTATAACAATAATTAAATTAATTATTTAAATTAATTATTTAGATAATATTGAAAAATTGAAGTCGGTAATAAATTATTTAATTCAGCTAAAGAAATCAATTAAAATTAATATATTTTTTTATAATTATAATATTAAAATTTATAATTATATATAAAAATACTAGTAATGTGTATATAATTGTATTGATATCAATGTTCTATACATCTGAAAAACATAACCTTTCAATAGACGGATATAAGAAATTAAGAATCGTGTGAAATTTAAAATCGCCAATGTCTTCAATGTCTATCGCATTCGGATCGAGGCATAAATAGAAGACCGCCGAAGGTTTCCAATCAGCAATCGTGCATCTTCGAACTTTCAGGTTCAGTAGAGAAGAAGTTGGTTGCGCGCGCAATTACAGTCATGTGCTACCACCAATACGCTACCACTCTACAAGAGCTTTCATTGTGTGCGAGGGTAACTCGTTTCAAATATGGGATCACATTTACAACCATAGACTGGAATAATGATATAAAATGTCATCAATTTATCTAGATTTCAGGACATTGTTTTGGATATATTCCATTTAAAATATGTGTTAAAGAAACCTTTTTTTGGATACTGAATTTTATCAATACTACAAAGCTTCTTCCACGAAGAAGTAAAAATGGTTCATGATCAATTAAAAAAGATAAGTATTTCTTGATCATATTATTTTCATTAATTTCCTTTGAACTTCATTATAAATTATAATTCATCATATGAGGCTATCTTTTAAATGCATAGATAATTACAAGTCTAAGGATTCATTATTTTTTTATGTGTGCCGTTATTTTCGTTATGTCTTTCTAGAAAAAAGTCAAGAAAGAAGTTCATTTATTAATTTTAATAAAAAGTTTTCAGATTAAACATTTGTTCCGTTTGTATAAATAAAATAAATGAATTTACTTTTCAAAATATTCAAAATTTATTTCACAAATGTTTATTTATTTTTTTGTTATATCCGAATTACCATCTCTGATCTCCTCTACCTACATTACAGATTTGTTAGACAGTAATCCTGTTTTACTGGTCCAGTTGCAGCGCGGACCTATCGTTTTAGTTCGCGAAAGCAAAAGTTGGGTGGGGATGCTGCGGAAAATCACTCAAAATCCAATGCATGCGTTCAGCAATCTCCCCCCTCATCCCTGGTTCTACTTCTACTTCTGGTGTTGTGGTGCTGGCTGGTTTACGATCATTCGTCGGTTTTCGGGTCCTCATTAAACGGCCTGAGGTCCTTCACGTGGTTGTGTCGGCTAAATTTACACTTCTCGTTTTTCAGGTCGAAAATTACTCTGGAAATTCTTTTCACGACGGTAAACGGTCCTTCGAATTTTTCTGCCAGCTTCATGTTAAGGTTGATGGCCTTGCTGTATAGGTGGTGTGTCCTTGTTAACACTTTGTTACCGATTTGCTTGCCAACGCCGTTTCGTGGTCAAGACTTCCTGTTGTCTGGAACTCACACTCGTAATTCAGGTATGCGGATGTGAATCCTGTAAATGTGCTAGGTGCCGTATTGAAAGCGAATTGTAGCTCTGGTAGAGAGAGATCCCATGTCTTTTGTGATTTTTTCATGTTCTGGGCAATTATCGTTTTAAGGACTTTATTTTCTCGTTCTACTGGGTTGCACTGGGATGTATACGGTGGTGTACGGCGGTGCTTAATGTGCATGTCTCTGAGTAGTTGGTTCACTTCCTTTCCTATGAATTGCCGCCCGTTGTCCAAAACGATGGTGCGGAGGCAGCCGTGGCGGAGGCAGATCTGGTCTTTGATGGCGGTTGCCACGGCATTGCTGGTTCCTTTCCTCAGCGGGTTGACTTCTACCCACTTTGTGAAACGATCTTGCATCACAAGTAACCACGTGTTTCTTGTTGTGGATCGTGTTAGGGTTCCGATTAGGTTTATGGATACCATTTCCTATGGTTGCTCGATGTTTGTGACATGCGTGGTTCCTGCTGGGTCTAGTTGTTGGGTCTTGAACTTCTGACAGCTCGGGCAGTTACGTATGTGTTAAGCTCGCATCCTCAGCATGCCCGGCCAGTAATGATGTCGGGCCAGACGAACGAGAGTCTTTGCCACACAGATCTTCTACTGCTCCTCGTGGGCGTAGTCGTTGAAGTCTAAAGGGTGTACAATGTGCTGGTACAGTCGTCCGTCGCGGATGCATTATTTCAAGTTGTCGGCGGTGTTATCTTCGACTGAGTGGAGGCGTCTTTAGTACCAGTTAACGTCTTCTTTTTTTTTATGGCGCAGGCTTCTTTGGGTCGTCTGGACAGGGTGTCTGCTATCATGTTGTCGGCTCCGCAGCGTTATTTTACCTCAAAGTCCTTTTGGCTTAGTTCCATGGCTCAGCGAGCTAGACGACTGGTGGGGTTGTCGATCTTATCTAGCCATTTTAAGGATAGCAGAGTAATTACCTTTTGCCTTACTCACGCAGCGGCTGGCGTATGCGTTGATTCGTTCCGTCTCATCGTGTTATTGCGTGAGTACGGCTCCTTATCCTTCTGTGCTGGCGTCGATCTGTAGGTAGAATTCTTTTGTCCAATCTGGGCAGGCTAGAATAGAAGAAGACGTAAGCCTTTCCTTTAGTTTGTCGAAAGTTCGTTGGTGTTCGTCTGTCCACTGCCATATTGCTTTCTTTCTTAGTAGTTGGTCATGGGGGGCTGCCAAGCGGGCTACTTCTTTGATGAATCTTCGGTACCACGATATGAGTCCTAGAAATCGGCGGGCTTCTTTCAGGTTTCTCGGTGGGGTCAGGTCCTTGATTGCGGCTACTTTCTCTGCGTCCTTGTGGAGACCCTCTTGGTCCACTACGTGTCCAATGTACTTTAGTTTGGAGCGGAAAACTGACACTTTTATGGATTTGGCCTGAGTTTCGCCTCGAAGAGTCTGTCAAAATCTTTTTGTAGAACTTGAATGTGCTTGTCGAAATTTTCGGTGCAGACTATGATATCATCCAGGTAGGCGAAGGCATTCGGTTCCATGTCTGGTGTGATGACTTTGTCGAGAAGGCGTTGCAAGGTCGATGGTGCGGTGTGTAGCCCAAATGACATCACGGTAAATTCGATTAGTCCCTTTCCGGGTACGGTGAAAGCGGTGAGTGGTTTGCTTTCCTCGGTGAGGGCTACGTGCCAATTGCCGTTCTTTAAGTCAATAGAGGACCAGTATTTAGCTCCTCGCAGCTTATCCAAAATCGGCTTGATCTATAGTATCGGGTAGGCGCCTTTTTTCGATACCTGGTTGCTTGCTTGCCTGGTTTCTTGGTCGGTAACGTGGTTTGAGCGGTGTTGGATCCTCTAGCCGTATCTCGTGTTTGGCGAGCTTTGTTACACTTTTGTCGTTGCTAGGCGCGTCATCTGCCTGCAGACAAAATTTCCGGCGATTCTTCTTTCTCTGGGTCTCAGGTCGGTTATATTCTTTGGTCCTTCGGTGGAGCAGATTTCCCTGTTCTGGTTTCTGGTCGGAGGTAAGACCTTGACTCCGTTAATATGACATCTAGACCCAGCTGTGATAGGATGTCGAACCCCAGCAGCACACTATGGCTATGGCATTATGGAGACCTCGGCTCGTACTTCTTTTCCCATAGCTCGTAAGGATCCAGAGAGGGCTGCGCCAAGGTGCGTCTCTAAGCCAGCTGCAGGGCGTACCATGCACACCCTGAGCATCTAGGACACGTAATGTCTAGTTGTCCAACTCACGTCCCTCTTACGTCATTAACCTCAATATCGCTCGGCTAAACGCTCCTGGGGAAATAGAGTCAATTGACGAGAATGAGAAGTGCCGAATTTACTAGAACGTTATAATCTCGACAATTGTTTCTGTTGCATACTCGAAGCCTGACATAGTTCTCCTTGACTTTAAGAAGCGAACCATGTTTGTTATCGAATATTGGGCACCAACTGACAAAAACATCCTAGCCAAGGAAAATGAAAATAAAGAGAGGTATAGAGACATATAATGGAGGTAAGATGATTGTATCCGGAATATTCTGGTAAATTAATTCTGTCACAGGCTGTAACCACCTATCTCACCATTTCAGCCATAACCACAGCTCACGACCGTGAGGTAGGTGGTTACAGTCTGTGACGGAATCAGTACGACGATCCGGCAAAACTCTCGTACAACCTGAGGACACGAAGCAAACCAAGGACGACCGCCTTCTTCATTTTCTCCGCAAGTGCTTTAGCATATTGTTCACATGCAGGGAACCTTTTTAGGCTATTAAAAAGTGAAAGCTTGGCACCTCCAAGAGCGCCCATGATAAGAACGATTAATTTAATAGTATATTCTTGGTACAATCGTCGCAACTCCCTTACAAGGTCTCTATACCTCTCTTTCTTTTTATTCTGCTTAGCTATGATGTTTTTGTCAGCTGGTGCCGAAAATTCGATAACGAACATGGTTCGCTTCTCGAAGTCAAAAAGAACTATGTCAGGCCTTGAGTGTGTAACAGGAAAATTTGTCGCGAATATAAAGTTTCAATATATTTGGCACTTCTCATTCTCGACAATTAAGTCTATTTCCCTAGGAGCGTTTAGCTTGGAGCTTAGTGCCGCATTTTGCCTTTGGATGCAGCTATCATCAGGAATGTCTTTGCACAAAATGTGGCGACTTCTGGGGAAGATACTGTGCATCCTCTTATCGAGGAGCTGTTTCCGGAAGTTTTTCTCCTGTTCTTTCTGAATCCGGCCTTTCTGGAGTAAGTACTCGAGATAGATGCGATTTTATGCAGTCTGCTCACTTCTGATAGTGAAATTAAGTCAGTGTGTTTCAGCAGCCTGCTCCGCTGCTTTGTGCAGAAACTCTCCTTTGCCCTCTTCTTCATGCTTCCTGACCATTTTAAGAAGAGGATTTCTTCCATTTGCGACTCTATGTGCTGTACCCAAAATAATCCTGTTTTGAGGACATTCAATATTTAATATTCCGCGACCACCTTGACGGCGTGAGATGTAGAGTTGCGGAACCGAAGACTTAAGATGCCTGCTTTTGTTTATGTGCATAACCTTTCGTGTCCCGATATCAAGGAATCTGAGCTCGTTCTTCATCCATAGAACCACCCCAAATGCAAAGAGTACTACCGAGACGGCAAAGCGTGTTCATTGCAGACACTTTATTCCTCGCCGACAGTTCGGAAGACCAAATCTGCCAGATAAGCCGTTTATATCTGCTTCGGAGAGAATCCTTTATAGATGTCACATCCTGAATGCGGCTCTGTGGCCCGCCCAGGTACGTATAAGTCTATCCAGCCCAAAGGTGTCGTATAGCACTTCCATCGATGATCTCAGGGTCTTCAGAGATGTCATTAAGTTTTCCTCGCATCAAATAAACCTTGGCGCATTTGTCTAACCCGAATTCTATTACTCTTTCCTTAGTGTATCGTTTGACAATCCCTAGAGCTATATGTAGTAGCTCTTTATTTTTAGCATAAATCTTAAGATCATCGATGTAAAACAGATGGGCGACCTTGTGCTTTCGATTTGCAGGTTTGCTGTAAAGGTACCCCTGGGAATGGCGAAGTGCTAGAGATAGTGGCAATAATGTGAGGCGAAAGAGGAGTGAGCTCATGTAGTCGCCCTGAAAGATACCTCTTTGGAAAGTGACCTTGTTAGTTGTCACACGATTTTTTCCAGATGATTTGCGGATAGACCTAAGCTTTCCAAAAGACACATTATAAGTTTATTGAAGCTGGAATCAAAAGCTTTCCGGTAATTAATCCAGGCCATCGATAGGTTACGCTGGTAGGATGCTCCATCTTTGCAGACACATCTATCGATAAGTAGGTTCTCCCGACGTCCTGCTACACCTTTCTATGAGCCTCGTTGCTCATACACTTCTTGCGACACAGGTCCGATTGCCCGAAAAATCCTATCATTTAGGATAGCTGTGAATATCTTATACAGAGTGTTCAGACAAGTGATTGGCCTGTAATTTTTTGGGTCGGCTAAGTTGCCCATTTTTGGCAGAAGTACTGTGCGCCCTTCCACCAACGATTTCGGAATTGGCTCTTCCGACTTCAAATATGAGGTGAAAATACGGGCCATATGGTGGTGAGTTGATGGAAATTTCTTCCACCAGATGGTTTTGATACTATCTGGTCCTGGAGCGGAATAGTTTTTCATGCCTCTCAATACTTCTTTTATCTCCTCGGTAGTGATGGTTGGGCATTCTTCCTCAGGTGTTGTTATGAGGGCATTACACAGCTCCTGAAATCTCCTGTCGTTTGGGCAGGTGGTCGTGAGCAACTGGAGGGTCTTGGAAGAGTCGAATGGATCAGAGAGAAACTGTAAGTTTTCGCTGACCCACCTCTCCCTCCGCTCTAGACTTCTCTTAGCGTCAGATCGTATACGCATTCTCTCAACAATACGTCCCCGGAGTTCGCGCGCAAACTTTCGAACCTTGGCGGTAAGATTCCTTTTAGATGTTATATAGTCAATCATACACTGATTGCGGGACGCGTACTGTCTTGTCCAGCCTATCTTTATGGCGAGTTATGCATTCGTCTTTTGTTCTTATGATCAACCGGTGGTTTTCTTTTACTGTTCGCATCAGCCAAATCTCTCGCTGCAATATACACACAACAATTGATATTCTAGAGGTCCGATTGTTCGAAAAATTGTCCACGAAGCACTTCACCCATTTCAGCCAGATCTTTAGGCTTGGGAGAAACCGGTCTTTTGATGTTTCTCCGGGTACCGGGTATCGAACCCGAGCCTCCTGGGTGAGAGCCAGGTATATATATATATGGCATACGATTTAGAATAAGAATTATTACATAACTAAAATTAGAGACCGTTTCATCTTTTGGTTTTTTTATTAGTTTCAATTTTTAAATAATTTGAACTTTTAAATGTAAAACTTCAGTAGTTTTCTGAGTAATTTTTATATTTTATCCAGTATAAATAAAATTAAAAATAGAGTTTCTCAAATACAGTGTCAATATACTTGTAATCTGACATTCTTTGAATTGTTTTAATTTCGTTTCCTAGGTCTTGTCGATTTTTCGTTGTGTATTTTTATGCTAAAAAAAGTCGGCGCATACTCACAAGAAATTTCTAACTATTTGTTATAAAGATAATTTCATTAAGCACCAAAATCGAAACATTAAGGGCCCGTCCGTGTACTGAAGTACCAATTTATGGGGGGGGGGGGTCATCCTAAAAACTATGGTTCGAACAGGGGTTAGGGGGGCAGTGGAAGTAACGTTACGAACTTCGATGGGATTTAGTACGTTTTCTTAATAGAAACATTTAAAGAATTGTTATTTTTCCCCTGTCAAATTTTTTGGTTAGAAATTCAGAAGCTTGGTTAAAAGCTGAACTACTTTGTAAAAAAGTCATTGTTTGGTTTAAGATTCACCCTAGCACAAACGACCCTTTAATATATTATATTATTTTCCGAAAATTTTTTTCGCGTTATTTCTACATTTATTTTGAAATATGATCAGCTGTTACACTTGTTACATTGCCTTACCTATTTTAATGAAAATTTTACTTTTCAGTCGAAAATTAACTTTTTTCTTACTAAGAATCATGAATCTTTGCGAATAAGAGCGTAGACAATAGTTTGTAAAACGTAAGAGCCGGTAATGTAGTTATTTGCTTATTTGCTGCAAATTTTTCTTGCAAAAATTTGTTAGTAAATTTTGCAATATAAAAACTATAGATAACACCTGATTGGATTCAATACAACTTGACATTGTAGAATTTAAGTTTTTCTCTATTCTATATTGTGCATAAATATTTTTAACATATATATGTTTCTGTATCATTTCATTTTATACAGTAAATTTTTTAATCAAATTTATGTAATTTATTAAATTTTTGTGTTAAATTACTTTAAAAAATGAGTATTATTACAGTAAAGTATGGAGATTGTCTTAAATTGGACCGCAACCGACCGACGACATAAAATGGAATGGCACTTGTTTATCCAATAAAATAAATGTTTAATTAAATCGAAATTTTTGAAAATAGAAGTGTTTCTGTTTTGATTACAGGCCACTCTTTCTGTATGAATACTACCCAATTCATGTGTTTTTTTAGAAATGTGTACTTTTTTTAATTTTAAAAGATATAATCCTTTATAATATTACATGTTAATGATGAGCGAAAGGGATTTTATACGGTAATTGATAAACATGAAGAATTAGGTGATGTAGCGATGAAAATAGATTTTTCAATTTTTTAAAGATGTACAAGTCTAAAAATTTCGAATCTTCCATCTTGTTAGTTAGTAAACAAAAATAAGTGACATTCTATACGTCTTTTTAAAAAATTTCAAATAAATTATTAGAAAGTAATTATGGAAAAATGGTTATAGAAATAAATAAAATTGAAATAATTATTTCAAAAATAATAAGATACTCATAGCTTTTATGCTTCATAATACCCACAATGTAATCGAAGCTTCTTTCAAATATAAATATTTTTATGCACTTTTGTCTAAATAGTTCAAAATAAATTTTACTTTTCTCTACTTTTTGCACTCAATATTTTATTATTTTAATTATAATAATATCTATCATTATTTTAACTAATTTCCACTAAAATACAGAAGAAATTATAGCAAAATCATTAGAGCTGGGCTCATAATAATTTTCTTATAATAATTTTTCATGCAGGTCAATATTAAGACCATATTTCTCATTATTTGTGAAAAATACGACTGTCATCAGGTATTGTTATTTAATTTTCTTCTTCTATCCTTCTATTTCTGAAAATGGATTTTATATTAGAAATGCATTTTTTTATCAAGGATCTTAAACGCTTATCCTAAACTTCTTTTGGTACAAGTATACTGGTTTACGCATACTTTTTTGTATCTTTAAAAGTATATATTATTACATTTTGTATATTTGAAATAATGTTTCTAAATCGGCCAATATATTATTAAAAATTTCAGGCCCTTTTTTGCTCATAAAATCTTCTTTTAATAATTATTTAATTACTTTTCTCTTATAACTAATTAATTTGGTAGCAAGAAGCGCCACCAGCGGATTAGTTCACTGCTGGAATCAAACTTTCGCCAGAGCTTCAATGCAAAATTCGGGTCGAATTTTGCACTAACTAAAATCTGTTAAAGTGGCTCTCAAACCCTGGCCAGGTAAGCTATAATCAGATTAAAGTATGAGGTTCATTATACAAAACTAATCGTAAGTGGCAGCACTGGACCCACTGTCGATAAGAGACACAATTCAATAGGGTGAATCTATCCTAACTTAACCTCACTTTGCAAGTGACAGTCGAAAAAGCTTTAATTATTCTTTTTACAAATACAATATGATAAATATGGAAGGGAAGGCTCTCCGGTGACTAGTCACAGAAATAATGTAAGATCACTATTCTATACCTTTTCGAACGCCTCGTGAGGGGCGGGAAGGCACCGCTGTGACTGGTCGCAGAAATAATGTAAGATCACATCTCTTTCCCTTTTCCAATTCCTCGTGCGGGTGGCAAGTCACACCTGTGACTGGTCAAAGAAATAATGAAAGATCACACACCTGCCGTTTTCCAAGGCCGCGTGAGGGACGGAAATCACACATGTGACTGGTCACAAAAATAATTTAAGATCATACCCTTGCCCCTTTTCCAACAACTCGTGTGGGCGGTGAAGGCACGCCTGTGACTGGTCACAGAAATAATGTAAGAGCACACTCTTGCCCCTTTCCCAACGCCTCGTGAGGGGCGCGAAGGCACCGCTGTGACTGGTCACAGAAATAATGTAAGATCACATCTCTTTCCCTTTTCCAATTACTCGTGCGGGTGGCAAGTCACACCTGTGACTGGTCAAAGAAATAATGAAAGATCACACACCTGTCCGTTTTCCAAGGCCGCGTGAGGGACGGAAATCACCCATGTGACTGGTCACAAAAATAATTTAAGATCATAACCTTGCCCCTTTTCCAACACCTCGTGTGGGCGGCGAAGGCACGCTTGTGACTGGTCACAGAAATAATGTAAGATCACACTTCTGCCACTTTTCCAATTCCTCGTGAGGGGGGGGGGCCTTAGTTCCTGGTCACAGAAATACTGAAATATCATACCCCTATCTCTTTTCCAACGCCTCGTTGTGGTGGGAAGGCACCCCAGTGACTAGTCACAGAAATAATGTACGATTACACTCCTTTCCCTTTTCCAACGCCTCGTAAGGGCGCGAAGGCAACCCTGTGATTAGTCACAGAAATAATGTAAGAGCACACTCTTGCCCCTTTCCCAACGCCTCGTGCGGGGCGCGAAGGCACCTCTGTAACTGTTCACAGAAATAATGTAAGATCAAACACCTGCCCCTTTCCCAATGCCTCGTGAGGGACAGAAGGCACCCCTGTGACTGGTCGCAGAAGTAATGTAAGAACACACGCTTGTCCCCTTTCCAATGCCTCGTGTACAGTGTGAAGGCATCCTGTGACTGGTCACAGAAGTAATGTGAGATCACACCTCTGCCCCTTTTCCAATGCCTAGTGGGTGACCGGAAGGCACCCTAGTGACTGGTCACAGAAATCATTTAAGATCACTTACCAGGCACCCCGGTGCCTGGTCACATAAATACTGCAAGATCATTCCCCTGTCTATTTTCCAACGGCTCGTGTGGGGTCGGGAAGGCACCCCTATGACTGATCACAGAAATAATTTAAAGGTCACACCGCTGCCCCTTTATCGACGCCTCGTGGAGGAGGGAAGGCTGACTGGTCACAAAAATAATGTATGGTCACATTCCTGTCTCTTTTCCAACGCCTCGTGGGGAATGGAAGTCATGACTGTGATTGGTCACATAAATAATGTAAGTTCATACCTCTGTCCCTTTTCCAACGCATCCTGGAGGCTGAAAGGCACCCCTGTGACTGGTTACAGAAATAATGCGGGGTCGCACATCTGTCCCTTTTCCGACTGCTCGTGAGGGGCAGGAAAGCAATACTCTAAATGGTCACAGAAATAATGTAAGATCATACCTCTGTCCCTTTTTAAACGCGCCCTGGGAGTGGGAAGGCACCCCTGTAACTGGTTACAGAAATAGTGTAAGATCACACCTCTGTCCCTTTTTTGTTTCCTCGTGAGAGAGGGGGGGGCACCCAGTGCCTGGTCGCATAAATACTGTCAGATGACACCCTGTTTTTTTTCTAACGCCTCGTCGGGGTGGGAAGGCACCCCTGTGACTTTTGACAGAAATAATGTGAGATCACACCTCTGCCCCTTTTCCAATGCCTACTGGTTGACGGGAAGGCACCCGGTGGCAGGTCACAGAAATAATTAAAGATCACTCCCCTACCCCTTTTCTAACGCCTCGTGTGTGGCGCGATGGCACGCCTGTGACTGGTCACAGAGTTACGCTCACATGGCCTTAATGATGTTAGTTTAGAAAAGAAAATAGTTCGAGGCAGGAGGACTGAATATGACTTTATTTTATAACCCATAATTGCACTATTAGCAGTTTTTCAGGACGATTTGCAAAATGGTTGAAATAGGCTAGTTGTCCCGAATTTCGGGATGACTAACATTAGTGGTAATTTTTGTTTAGTTAAAAGGATGACATAAAATGCATTTCTTAATTCCTTGATGTCCACTTGAACCTTTGGTATCATAAAGAAAAATATTTTCTTTTTATAACGAAGCCGAGAATGAAGCAACTTGAAAAAATTAATCTGCCAAAAAATAGTGTCGCCTTAGAATAGTTTTAAAAACTTTGTTATTTTAACAGAGACAATCGTATAAGTCTAAATCACAAAACTTAAACTCGCGAATCTCGCAATCAGCTGAGTTTGCTCCCTGTTCAACTTAAATTAACTTAGACGGTTATTCACATTGAAGTCAATGATATTATAAGCCTAGATGCGGCACGGAGTGTCTGAGTGGGAGAACGATATACACGGATATAGTCAACGGGTTTTCTGCTGCAACGAGCTTCTGCCCTTGCGACGTACTACGGTCCTTTGCGCTGAAATGCCTAAATCGCCGGTAAAACAGAAGCGTTCAGACAACTTTTCAAAAATCATAAATTAATTTAAAAAATATAGTAAATTGAAGGTTCAAATACTTCGGTGTATAAATTTCTGAAAAATATATTTTTAAATCCTAAAATATCTTATTATTTATGAGGATAATTAAGGTGGGACTGTTGAAATATGAGAACCTTTCTGTAGCGTTGTATTGACAATTTATGTTTAATTCTATGGAGAAGTTAAAGGTTTTCACTACTTATTTAATTATTTATCAAATTTTTTTTGTTTTTTCTTTGATTATTTAAATCCTATATTAAATGTCCTATAGAAACTTATAAAAATGGAGAAGAGAATATATAAAACCATATAGAGCCATGTAGAAATTATATAAGCTCTATTTGGCTCTATAATCTATATGGTTCTATATATCCGTTTGTCCATTTTCACAAGTTTCTATAAGGGATTTTATGCAGGGTAGTCAATTATGGAATTTATGATTTTCGTTATTTTATAACGTTATAAAAGCGTTTCAATTATTCAATGAAATCAACATCATTTCATGGAGTGGAGTAAAATTCATATTGACAGTGTACCGAAAAAAGTCCAGTTATTGGTACTGTAATTTCAGTATACTTAACAATAGTTGCTCCAATTTTGCCAATATTCTGTCATTAATATCTACTTAAATTATTCTGCATATTTTACTTTTTGCTTTTATTTTTCTCAATTTTGCATTGAATATCATTTCTATTTAAATATAGTTTAATATTTTATTTCAAAGACACGACGTTTGTCCTTGTAATATCTTCTATATTTTTCTATTAAAGAATAAATTTTATTGGGGGGAGTGGGCATCAGAAAACTGTATATACAAGTTGTGTTTATACCAGGTATCCAGTTATCTAGCCATTCTCGTACCTTTTCGTACGAAGTGAAGCGTTGTTCAGCGAGAGCGTGGCCCAGTGATACGAACAGATGGTAATCCGACGGAGCCCAGTCTGAAGAATAAGCGGCATAAAAAAAAAAATGTTGTCACAGGCTTAAGATGGTTACAGTCCAACATGTCGAAGACATTTTTGGTTAGAGTTGGATT